>VDFB02391557.1:0-18837 GCA_007258455.2 Sequoia sempervirens
TTTCAAAATTTGCATCGTCGGTTATTTGGAGAAGCTCAGTCAGATTTTTATTGACGCCGATTTTTATTTGTCTAGAGATTTAAGGGGCCCGCGAGCCCAAATAGGAGTATGCCACATGGTGGACATTGAGGGGCCACGAGTACCCTCTGTGGTACATAGTACCCTACGTACTATAAAATATTTTCCTATAGAAATTTTACCTTTTTTTTTTTTTCAATACAAATTCTTGAGAAAATTAATTGGTACAAATAAAATATTATGGAATTTATTTTTTTCAGAAAATATTTGAAACTAAAAATATATTTAAAAAATAAAACTATACTAACTCTGCAATGATGACGACCTTGGGGGTCATATGTCTCTCCGAGCAAAAACATTTTTGCCTCACTGGACAACTGCTCTAATTTGGACAAATTGACAGTTGATCTTAGGGTTTTTGGCCCTTCTGGACACGATGGAAGGGTCAGATTTGACCCAAAATGCTCCAAAAATGCAACTACATTTTGGATCTAGTAACTAATCTTTAGCTTCAAACCCTCATAGATTTGGCTTCGAATGTCTAATTTGAATGAAACAAAATGCAAAATCGACTTTCTCAAACTTTTCGGATACAATGTGAGCTTAGATTTGCACCAACAAGATCTAATTTGAACCTACAATAAAGAGCCAAAAATGGAACACCCCCAAATCTAGTATCTCTCTTAAGAAAAAGACTCTCTAATGGCACCCAACCCACTTTGATACCATGTTAGAATTGGCTATGGATTCCAAGATCTTGAGACCAAATGAAAAGCACAAAAATAGAGAAAATAGAATGTGACAAGAATAAACTGTATTCTTATCAATATGATTCAATGATATGATGTGATTATACAATGAGAGAGACCCCTTGGTTATATAGCCAAGGTGAGATGCAAGATGTCATAGGATTATGACAAGTGTCTTAATCATATGACATGAGACAACTAATCACACTTACCTAAGTTCACATGTGTTACAAGTCAAAAGATAAGATAACAACTAATGACAACTAACACCTTTTTAAAAAGATTCTTTCTTAAGACCTAAGTAAACTTAACATGTGTAAATAAGTCCCCTAGTAATAAATGAACTAGGTACAAGACTTTATTTACACCAACACCTTTAATCTATAATTTCTTTTGTTGGTGTGTGTCTTTTTTGGAAAAAAACAGTGTTTGGTTTTTTTTTTTGTTATAAATTAACTGTTCATCAAATTTTCAAATAAATTACATTTTTTAGAAACTAGACTCCATTCTACAAATATTAAAAAAATTCAATTAGTTTCCAAAATTTGTAGGAGTAGCAAGGCCAAAATTATATTTTTCAGGAAGTGTCCACTTTGAAAATTAGTAAAATATCAAATACTCATTAAAAAATTATGATAAAAATCATGCATCAACTACATATTGTTAGCTAATTTCTCACCAAAGTGATATTAAAAATAGTAAAAAAAAAAATCACTGTGCTACATTCCCACAAAAGTTGCTTATATTTTTTTGACAAAAACAACACCAATTTTTGTGGGTACCTTGTTTGAACCCCTTAATCTCAACCATTTTCAAAACAAATTAGTAGTTTAGAAAGTAAACTCAGATAACTATGATCCTTGTTTTAGTTGCATCTCAAAATTTTGAGTGTAACTATCCTCAATTTCACATCCAATGTAAGTATTTCTTTATTTTAGAAAAAGAGGTGGCCACTTAAGCCCCCTATTTGGCCCCCCATCTTTTTGCACTTACCCTTGTGCAAGACCTTATTGATTCTAATCATTTACTAATCAGAGGTGTGAATGATCAAGGAAATAAGTCTATAGCTCCTCCTAATAAAATTTGCAAATCTTTATGTAAAAGCACAAAGTTGTGTCATGCTTTCAACCAACTTATTAGCACAACTAAATTTAAGTATTTCTAACTAAAAATCAATTTTGGTCAAACATATGATCTAGTAAGATTCATTCTAGGTAAGTTAGATACTTCCACAACCTTTTCAACTACAATTGTTGGCTAAAAATATATGGAGCACCACTTTGAGTCCAATTTACCAAACAAATAAAATTATTTGAAAAACTTGAAGTTTTAATAACTCCTACTAATGTAAATAACATTTTTTTAAAAATATAAAAATACCCTTTTGTAAATCCATAAGTGTAGTTTTCAAAAAAATATTTATTGTAATAGTTTAATTATTATTTATTATTTATTATTTATTTTTACTAAAAGTAGGTTATCAACACAAAATATTAGGCTCATTACCATGCAAGGAAAAATACTAAAACTTATTAAAAAAATTTGAAAAAAATATGATGCACTAGATAAAAGAATCTATTTCAAGATGGTATAATTTTTTTTCATTTTAGATAATATTTAATATGAAAGTTGACGTCCCATGGAAACAACTATTTTTTTATTCACACACATTTTAATATTTATTTAAAAATATATATTTATAAAAATTGGAAAAAAAATATATCCAAGCACTAAAGTTTCAAGTTATAAATACACACAAAAAATTTGAAAGAAAAAGAATTAAATTTACTATAAAAAGTTTGACGTTTCATGCAGCTTCATTTTTTAGCATTTTATCAACACCTAAATTATAGTGTTAATTCATTAAAAACTAGTTTTAAATAATTTTTTTATTTTTTGAAAAAAATACAAACATAAAATATACTAAAAAATACATATTTTACTAGTTTACATCATTTCAAAATTCAAAACATTATATGCCACTTTTTAGTAATTCAAGTTTAAAAGTTGGATCAGTGTTGACCATTTCCTAAGTTATAAAGTGTGACACAACTTTGCGCTTTTACCTACAAATCATATGCCTAAACACAATATTTCATTTGTCAAAGCTAGTGAAATGAAGACTGATGTGATGAATGTTGAAACAAATGATGAAAATATGAAAAACATTGAACAACATCCGACATAAAATGTGATAGCATTTATCGAAGCTAAATCTCGTAAGGGCTTGGCTAGACAACCTCTTGACATTGCTTTCTCACAAAATGACATACCTAAATGTGCACTTGATGGTCCTCTTTACATAGCTAGTCGAATCAATAATAAGCCCACTAATGGGATATTAATTGATCCCGTCTATGGAGACAATGTGATCACAGAAAAATTCTTATATGTGCATGAGCTATATCAAGACACATATAAAAATTCAAAAGCATGGATCAAGACACATAATGGATTTTCTTGTCCTACGATAGGCTCAATAGATCTCCCTTTAAAAGTGGGACCGAAAACATTAACAATCTCATTCTCCATCATTCCACAATCAGACCAATTTTGTGTGAAGCTAGGCTATCCATGGCTTTGATCCATGAATGTCATCCCTTCTATTGTGCATAAATGTCTAAAGTTTCCATTTGGCAATAATATCTTCACTATGCATCATAGTGGATTTCATCATACCTCAACAAAAGGGAATTTTTCACTAGATTACTTTTTTCCCAAGCCTATGGAACCTATCAAGCCTCATGAAGATTTATTTTTCTTATCATATCAAAAATTCAAGGCAAAGAAAATAATAAAACTATCCCTTCGCAATATGCCTCAACCTATAACCAAACCAACCATTCTTGATGAGATAATTTGATTGAACCATAAACAATCCTGAACATACAAGAACAACCTATAGAACAAGCTCTTGCAATTTCCCACAAGAGACTACGAGATATTACAAACCATCTCATTGTCCCTCCTAGAGTCAAGCAAGTCTACAAATTCAAAGAGAAAGCAGTTGAACAACCTCTTGTTGTTCCTTCTAGTTCTCCCAAGGAAGAGAAGGAGCCTATGATTGAAAAACCTGCTCTTACACAAAAACAAATTGACAATAAACTAAAAATAAATTGAAGTGATAGAGAGCCTAGATGTAGGCGTCATGCTATTGCTCATAGATTGCAAACTCAAGAAAACAAAAATAACATAGAAAATCAAAATTCGAACCTACCCAAAGCAATGCATGATGACTCTCAACCCTCATTGCAACATAAACAATAACATTGTATGGACATTGTTATTCGACCTCCTATTGTGGTTAACTTAGATGATCACATTGACATTACAAAGATTGATGAACAAGTGCATGATGAGTTGAATGCATTGTTTTCTTCTTCCATGAGATTAGATGACAAATCTCCTAAAAAGAGTGTTGAACTTGGTGTGTGTCCTAGTTCAACACTTGATGTTGTCCCTTTGGCTAGTTGACCACCTTCCATTTATATTGACTGAGATTGGGAGGCAGATGACCTGCTTTAAGTCGACTTGCATGTGCCTTACTAGTCTTTTACCTTGTCATTCTTATTTTTCTTTGATTACATGTGTGTAATGTGATCACCCGTGACATTTTGTTTGATGTTCCTCTCTTTTTGTCCATTCTTCTATGTATACCTTCATTCTTCTCTATGTCATAATCATTTTTCATTTTTCTTGTGTTTTCCTTTCGAGGATGACGCAAGGCATCATGACATTTAGGTCTCTTCCATGTAGACCCAAAATCTTTTCCTTTATCTTTTTCATTTGTCTTGTATTTTCCTTTTGGGGATTATGCAAGGCATTGAGACATTCATGTCTCTTCCATGTTGACCCAAAAGCTTTTCCTTTATCTTCTTCATTTTTCTTATTTTTTTGTTTCTTGGAATGATGCAAGGCATTGAGACATTCATGTCTCTTCCATGTTAACCCAAAAGCTTTTCCTTTATCTTTTTCATTTGTCTTGTGTTTTCCTTTTGGGGATGATACAAGGTATCAAGACATTTTTGTTTCTTCCATGTTGACTCAAAAGGTTTTTCTTTGTTTTCACTTTCATTGTGGCATTCTTCCAGTTATGTGAGTATTTGGGGAATGATGACAATTCCATGCTCTATGACAATATTGTAGCACAGACATACTGACCCCAAATCCATAGATCCCTTATGTTTTTGTTGGGGAAACCCTTCCTTCCTATTCCATGATGTAGCTTGCTTGGGAAACATATGACTTGGCATAGGGTTTTCCAAGGAAAGCTCTCATGTCTTAGGCTAAAAGCATTGGCTACTTTAAACCAATTTCTCATAGTGATGGTGTAGCAACTGCTTTAAAGTGGGGGCATACAATGATGACATCTTTTGGAAAATTTCATGGCGTGATTTTCCTTTTTTCTTGTGATGTGTCCTCTTCTTGGTGGTGTCATTGGGTTTTATGTCGTCCAAGAGTATACGATCTTATTTCATGGCACGATACGAATGAGGCATCCCATGGGCAGTAATTTGACACTTTGGCTTGTCCTCTCTTGGAGACATTAGGCATAATTCTCCCTAAAAGGATGATTGTTACACGAACAAAGCAAAATCCCCTTTAGCAAAATTTTTACATGACATTCAAAACAACATTTATAAAATCATTTTCATTGTGTTTCCTTATCGAAGTTGCTAGAAGGATGACTTCGGTATGGTATGAAAGGTTAATTTGATTCTCTCATTTTCCACCTCATTCAGATAACGAGTACCTAGTGGATAGATTGAGGTTCCACTACCCTAGATTGAGCATACATATTTTGTGGCAAAATCACTATGTGGATGACCTAAAGTTTTGTGGCCCCAGAGTGAGTAGTGTTTGTTATGGACAAACAACCACTACCTCACATCACGTTGAATTGGTTGTGCTTGATCAATTTTTTTGTTTATTTTTGGCCTTCGAAAGGGTATGATCATGTATCTTTGTTATTGTTGTATAATTAAGTGTCTTGGATGTCTACTTTAGTATGAGTTTAACATGGGGTCATCCTCTCACTAAAGTGGGGGCAAAATGTAGTAACAGAAAAAGTAGCCTTTTCCTTGCTTGATCTGATAATTGACATTGAAATTGAACAAATGGTGTCTTGGACTAGTGTTGTAATTTCTTGTAAACATTTGCATTGTTTTAAGACCTCTATTTAGTAAAAACATGCTTTAATTGGTCCTTTGCAAGGGTGTTATGAAGTGTTGTAACACACTTTCACACTTTTCTAGGACTTATTTACTTAATTAAGCCTTATGGATCCCTTTCTAAATAAAATGTACATAATATGTACTTTTTTTAAGTTTCATCAAGTGTTTTAAAGAACTTTCACATTTATCTAGGTGGTCTTAATTCATTAAGGTTAAGTGAAGTTATTAACCCCCCTTTTTATGCTTTCATTTTGACACCTCCTGAGGATCTCTCCCGACAATCATAAATTAAATATCAAAATATTTCATTGGGAAAAATTTGGTCATGGTAAGTTGAGCTAGGACTCATTTTCCCTTGATGGTGAAAGTTTCCTCTCTTAATAGGACCCCCTTTCTTAGTTGATCTGGAATGGGTTTTTGGTCTTCTTTCAGCTCCCCAAAGCTCGGCCCTAGAAACTTAGATAGGACCCATTCGCCTTTGGTGGAAAATGAGTCCTCCCTTAATGAGACCTTAATTTTTTAATTTCATTTTGGTGGAAATTTAATTGTATTTCATGTTCAAGATCTGGTGTTGGCCTTATTTCTTTGAATTTTGGGGTTAATCTCCTAATTTAGTATAAATAAGGGGCTAATTCGCATTGTTTCTCCTAACACAAGCTAGCAAGTTTACAAGAGCATCCTAATAGAAAATTGGAGTCTACAAGAGCATTTAAATATCATTCATAATGCATTTTAAGGCAGATTTCAAGAGTTTATTGTAGCAATTCAAAGATCATATCATCATGGAAAGGTTCTAATTGCATCATTTCATGTTCATATTTCATTATCTTATTTCATCATTTGGTTTGATTACCTACAAGGGGTTTGGCTGAGGAAAACCCCCATTCACTAACAAATCAACAATTTTTCTATCCTTGAGTGTGTGATTGCAGATTTACAGGTTGAAGAGCAAGATTATCAAAGTTGTCAAAATTGTCAAAGTTGCAAAGTTGTCATTCAAGGTGCAAGGTCACAGAAAGAGCTCTACAGAATTGAATATTTCCTTCCAGAACTTGATAACTAGGATTTCAAGAGTGCATACAATAAAGTACAAGATCTTTACATTAGTTTTCTAAAACCCTAAAAGGACCCATTTGCCCCTAAAGGCAAATGAGTCCACCATAGCTCAAAAACAACTTTCTGGACATGTACATGGCTTTTTATGCTCTCAAAACATTCCTCATAGTTGTTATAGCAGTTAGGGTCATTTTCTAATTGTTATTAGCATCTTATTTTGCATAATTGAAGTGATTTGGCCTTGTAAAATAAGTGATCCATCTCACATTTGGGATAGATCCTATTTTCCACCATATCACCTTTGAAACCAATGAAATTTCTAAGGCAACTTCTAGTGCAGTTGAAGAATGTAGTCCTCCTCCTAAGACAAGGAGTGTTCAAGAAATTTATCAAAAGACTCATCAAATTAATTATGATCTAATGACCACCATAATGAAGACCAATGATCCTCAAACATATGATGAGGCTAAGGGAAAACATGAATGGGAACAAGCTATGTAGAATGAATATGACTCTTTAATCAAGAATAAAACATGGGAATTGGTGGACTTTCCCAAAGGCAAGAATGTGGTCAACAATAAGTGGGTGTATAAGACTAAGTTCAAGTCAGATGAGAGCATTGAAAATCACAAGGAAAGACTAGTGGTGAAAGGGTATTCACAAAAAGAGGGAATTGACTATAAAGAAATTTTTTCTCTAGTAGCGAAGATCAGTACTGTCAAAAATATTATAGCATTAGGAGCACATTTCAAGTGGCCTTTACACCAAATGGATGTTAAGAATGTATTTTTGAATAGTGAGATTGATGAAGAAATCTATATGACTCAACCACATAGATTTGAAAGTTTAGGACATGAACACTTAATTTGCAATTTAAGAAAGTCTCTTTATGGCTTGAAACAAGCTCCAAGGGCTTGGTATGCTAAGATTGATGAATATTTCCAAACACGAGGCTTTTATAATAGTCCTCATGATCCCAACTTGTATGTGAAGGAATTTGATGATGGTGGCATAATAATTGTTGTACTTTATGTTGATGATCTTATTATCATAGGACATAACATGAACCAAACCAGTGACATAAAGACAAGATTACAAGATACATTTGAGATGACAGATTTTGGTTTTCTACACTACTTTCTTGGCATACAAGTATAGCAAAAGGATGATGGAATTTACCTTTCTCAAAACAAGTATGCTTTAGACTTGTTGAGAAAGTTTAGGATGAAAGAGTGCAAAGGTGTATCTACTACACTTACTCCAAGATTGAAGTTGACTAAGGCTATGGATGGTGAGGATGTTGATCCTACCTTATACAAGCAATTGGTTTGTAGTATTGTGCACTTGACACACACTCGACCAAATATTTATTTTGCAGTAGGTATGGTTTCAAGATTTTTAAGTTCTCCTAAGGTTCCACATTGGATGGCAACAAAAAGAATATTAAGATATGTACAAGGGACTCTGAATATGGGTGTTTATTACTCTTCACATGGAGATATGAAAGTTGTTGGGTATTCTGATTCAAATTGGGTAGGTTGTGGAGATGATCAAAAATCAACTATAGGTTATGTTCTCTCTTTGGGTTTTGGTCCCATTTCATGGTGTAGTAAGAAGTAGTCTACTATTGCTTTATCTACTATAGAGGTTGAATATACTGCAGAAAATTAACTTGGGAACTTGTGATTTCACATATTTTAAGCTAGTGGTGGGAGTCAGGTTTAGAAATTGACTTGGGATATTTGTTAAAAGTGTCTGATCAAGTTTTGAAACCCTGACAGAACATTGGGCTCCATAGAGTGGGAAGCAAAATTGTGAGAGGACAAGGGTGTTTTGCACCCCTTTGCTAAAGATCTGATTGGGGATGGAAAATCCACAGGGACTACTAACAAATCGAGGATCGAAACTTAAAAGGGATATCAAAATTTATCATAAATTTTTTATTGGTTTTTCAAACCTTGACCAGACATCAATGTTGAACTTCTAGGAATGGTCTAATTGGGACAAAAATTCTCAAACAAACTATTTTGTGTGAGGATTGGACTTAGGAATGGATTACGAATTTGGGTTTCTTTTTAGATCTACATCCTTTCAGAACTTTAAAAACCTAAAAGATACAAGATAGTCATATGTAATAGAAATTACCAAACCCTAATCGAAATTGGTCAATTCAAAGGGCCACTTATCATGAACCAGGATCCAAATAGGATCTCAAACATTCAAGCATTCACCCATTCTAGGGAAAGTCAAGGTTGTAAATCTCAAACAATCCAAAAGGTTCCTTAATCTAGATTTGGTGTAAAGTTGAAAATGAATTCATTCACTAGACCAAGGACCAATTGGAAAGGAGAAACTTGAAGCCTAAATAGGATTATGGGGACCGAAAGAGGAAAACCTTAGAACCTAGGGCACAAACCAAATGAGGGCATGGGATGACGAGGGAATGGACACAACCAAGAACCAAAACCATAAACAACAAAATAAAGCAAAGAAAAAACAACAAACAAATAAATAAACCAACCAACCTAGGACCAAATTGGAGAGGGAAGTTGACCGTTGTGAGACTTGCCTGTTGATAACCCTTCTTGATCTTGATTTTGGTGAAATTTAGTTAACCTCAAAGATTAATTAGCAACAATAGCTTCATTAATGGCTCAAACAAAATAAAAAACTCCTATGTGCATGTATGAGGTAATTTACCATCAATGCAATAGGTGAGTGGGGTTATGGGTCAAAAATGGACTCTTGACCCTAGATGAAAAAGGTCCTAAGTCTATTCAGGGGTTCGAACTCTAATCAGTCTTAGGAAGGAAAATAAACAAGGGAAAAACAAGCTGCAGATGGGAACTAAAAATAGATTTGGACTTTTGAAGAAAAATTCCAAATTTTTTTAGAGTTCCAAAACCCAACAATAAGGAGAGAACATGGGATTGGGATTCCCAAATGGATTTGGACCTTTTGCTAAGAAGTCCAAAATCTACTTTAAAACAGGAAACCTAATGAAAAGAGGGCAAAACAGGATCAAGATTCCCAAAAACAAATTTGGACCTTTTTAAAGGAAAGTCTAAAATCTGTTTAGAATCTTGAAACCTGATGAAAATGAGATGAAATAAGGTCAAAGATCCAAAAGGGATTCACACCTTTCTAGAGAAAGTTTGAAATTCGTCGATGTCTTTGAACTCAACAAAAGAAATACAAAGAAATCCCAAGAAATCAAAAACTCTCGAGACCAAAAAAAGACGAACAAGAACAAAAGAAACAAAGGAAAACAAAGACAATAAGGGGGGCCCATTTTAGCACAAAATAAATGAGGGTGTATGTAGGGCATAACAAGACCAAATTAGAATTAGATTAATAATGATCTCTAGCATTAGTTAGGAAGGACCAGAGTCCCTTTATTTTATGGGTCTAACAAGTTTTTGTATCATGCTTAGATATAGAAGTTAAATACTTGCTTCTCTTTAATTTTGATGTATGAGGAAGCAACTGTCAGATTTTCTATCCTTCACTTAGGAGTAGCTCTTGAATGGTGGTACTATGGTTTGATCAACCAAGTTCACAATCATATAATCACACAATATCTAAGTTTAGCTAGAGGTTAATTGATAGATTCAAGAGGAGGGATCTTGAGATTCATTTCAAAGAGAGTGCATAGTTGATGCATAGTAGTTTAATATATAATCATGTAATATATTTTAAAATGGTTATGTAATAGTGCCTAATGTTCAAGAAAATAATTACCATCCTCTTTGTTGATGGTTTTTCTAAACCTCTCTAAGGTCTAGTTAAATATTTTGATCTAAAGTCTCCCAAAGAGGTGATCAAGAAGGTTCTCAAACTTGAATCATCATGCTACAAATAAAATTCACACATAAATCACCCACTTTTAAGCAACATGAGATAAATTTTTAAAATGATGGATCATATTCACATCCAAAGAAGACCACACCTCAACCACCTACAATAAAGAAGGATGATTAATACAACATAAATTAACTTAAACAAAAGAAGATATGTTTTTCCTACAAGGAGCCATGGGAACCTAGTCATAGATATATTAGCAAGGGCCAAGTCTTTTATATTAAAGTGCCAACTATAGAGCAACATGAGTGTAGAAACATAGAGAACAAATGCATGGATATAATGGCTCAATAAATATTAAATATATTGGAGGTAATCAGTTCATGCCTTTTTCTTGTTATCTCAAAATTTTCACAACTATTTGTTGTAGAATGTGATGCTTTAGGAGATAGAACTAGAGTTGTCTTGGTATAGTTTAGAAACATCTTATAGCATTTGAAAATAAGAAACAAAAAAATTGAAAAAAAAAATTGTATTTATGACAAAGAGTTTATGGCTAATATATGCCTTGCCAAGTTTTGACAATATTTGGTTTGTAAAATATTTATGGTGAAGATAGATCATAATATATTGAAATTCTTCCTTGACCAAGGCGAATAGAATTATAGTCAATAAAAATAGTCAAGTAAGCTCCAAGCTTATGATTTTAACATAGAGTATATAAAAGAAAAATAAATATAGTTGTCGATACCCTTTCTAAAAAGCCTACTTTATGATCTAATTTTCTTGTTTCTAATAATTTAACAAAATTATGGAATCTAATATGTTAAAATCCATTTTTATTGACCTTATTAATGTGAATGCGTGGGAAAATGAATTTCTAGTAGTACATGGTCTCATTTGTTATAAAAAATAAAATCTTCCTACTTGAATTCTAAATAAAGGAGATAATTTTAAGGGATTTTTTACGATACATTGCTAACAATTCACCCAAGATTTTACAAGACCTATAGAAAAATTAGGGAAAGGTTCTCGAGGATGGACTTGAAGACGGATGTCCTCAAACACATTAGAGAATGCATAATCTATTAGCAACATAAAGTACATGTTTTCTAGCAATCTTGCTTCATCCATTGTCTATATAAATCAAAAGTAAGAAATGATATCCATATATTTCATCATAGGCCTCCCTAAGATACAAAAAGAAAGATTGCCTCTTTGTTGTGGTTAAACTAATGAAGATATATATACACTTTTATGTTATTTCTTTAGAACTCAAACCATATCAAATAGCTGATATGTTTTTGAGAAGTTAAGCTGCATTGGTTGCCTAACAATAATATCAATAATAGAGATAGTAGATATCTCAACTCTTTGGGGTAAAATTTATTTCATTTGAATGGTATAGAACTCATTCCAACATAATCTATCACCCCAAATAGATGGACAATTAGAGATAATGAGTGGGAGGGTTAGAGGTTATGTGAGGAACTATGTTTAAAATCAACAATCAACTTGATTTAAGTGATTACATTCGAGAGTACTACTACAACACTATGCATCATTTATTGTTGATTTAATACTCACAAATAACAAATTACGAATAACCAATAACTTGATAATTTATTTAACCTTAAATTAAACATATTTTTTTCCTCAAAGAAAACAATCAAATATACCATATAAAATTTTAAAAAAATATCAATTATACAACATTTTTTATTTTATAAATGCAAACAACATTCACATTTTATGATACTTCAAACTATCTAACCTACATTTGATCTATATACTAATTTAACACGTATAAAAATTCATATACAAAGTTGTATTTGTCAACTTTGAAACATTTGTTGTGTCCCCGTGTTGAAAACGGTTTAACTACAAAGAGGAAAGCCAAAGACTGGCAAGAAAATTGTTGGATCAGAGAAATCGGTACAGTTCATTGCTTATACATTTTCCATGCTCGTTGCGCCTGCTCAGGAAATTTCATCCTTATACCTTACTTTCTCTTATTTCACAATCATAACCCTCTTACAAAATTGCACAGATCCAAGCTTTCAAAGTATTCCACGAAGCCTTTGCAGAGCTGCTTTTATATTTCACGTAAGCGTTTGCAACAGTGCTTTGTATAACTATAATGGAAATCCAGTAGTACTAGTACAGGGCAGCAGCCATGGGAGTGATAGTGAAAATAGGTGAACAAGAAGATGAACAAGTGGAAGAAGAGCGGCGCTCCTTCCTCTCGTCACTCACAATCTGCTGATGTCTGCATTCCTCGCTGCAAAATGCCTTGTCGCCTCTGCAATGCGTGAAAATGGAATGTCAGAATTAGAGGAAAACATTATGTTAATATATACTTTATTTTATCTACAATGTCAAACCGCTGCTAAAATATTTGGTCGGTGGGTCAAAGCATGCTAATGACCGTATCAGTTTGGAGAAACTGCAAAAATTAACTTTCAATTATTCAAAATATGTTTAATTAAAAAAAAATGTATATGCCCTTAAGCTGTAATTTTTTAATCTGTACATTTTAATTGTGTAAATTTTGTTTAATTAAAATAAGATAGTTATTTTTAAAAATTAGTACAGATGAGATCTAATATTATTATTGACTGTCTCAAATTTACAAATAGAATGTCATTTTATTATTAGACAAAAAGATAAAAATAAGAAAAATTATAAATAAATTATAAATGTAAAATCACTCAATCAGATTCTTCTATAAAATAATATTATTTTTAAAATAAAATAAAACTACTTTTTAAGATCTATTATTTGGCCTGTCCTCTTTGCTTAAATATTTAAGCCACAAATAGACAAGTATTAACATCTTTGTTTTTATTTAAAAAATTATAATATCATGTTGGAGTATACATATAAAAAGTTTTGGCTTGGCTAAGCTATCATGAATAGGGAGTTCTCATTCATCAAAGTTACTCAAGAGTTAAACCTAGTCCAATCACACTTCTAAAAATGTTAATACTTAGTGTGTCCTCTTTACTTAAATATTTAGACTACGGCTAGACAAATATCAACATCTCTGTTTTTATATTGGAATCACAATAATATGAAAAGTTATACATGTAAATCAAAAGTCTTCATTCAACTAAGCTATCATTAAATAGGGAGTTCCACATCATCAAAAGCATTCAATAATTAAACCTAACCTAATCACACTTTAAAAAAAATATAATCTAATATGTCTCTGTTTTTATTTATTTTAGATCACAATATTATAAAAATATACATCTAAACCAAAAGTCGTCATTTCATTAAGTTTTCATGAGAAAGTTCTAGGTAATTCATCAAAACCTAACCCAACCACACTTCTAAAAAAATATTTTTTTATAAATAATATTTGTATTTATTAAAAAAATAATACACCCTCAGAATCTAATCAGAATCAAATCCAAAACAAAAAGAAATATTTGAACTTGATTAAAAAACAACCCAGCAATTTTCTAACACAAATTCTCACATCCAGAAAGTTGTATGCCCTGAGAGACGCTTGTACAGTTTGGGAAGAGATTTTTACAAATTAAAGCTCTACTTCAACCACGACTGTACATAATGTCGAAGTACAAGTCAGAAAAGCGGACAGTAGAGCTGAAAAATTAGATATAAAACACCAGAAATGGGTCAATGAGTTTGACCCGAAACTACACGGTTGAATCCTGATAGCAATATCATAACCAGAAACGTGTTTCAAATGAAGCCATTCGACTTTTAAAAGAACCAAAATTTTAGATACCATGTGACCATCGCCTAGCCTAGGTTAAACTCTCGTAATCGAAAAATTAAAAAAACAATTTAAAGCCAAACTGATGAAAAGCCATGAAAGAATTGAAATCAACTGCACTATAAATTGAATTGAATCTGAGAAACCAACACTGTACTGTACCTTTAAGATTGAGTGCACAATAGAAAGAAAAGCCACTACAAAATTTCCTAGCGAAGTAAATATCTGTAGGTATTGACAGATTGAGCGTAAGTTTTATTGTAAATCTTACCTGTACATGTATATATCCTTCTGGTGTGACAATTTTCGTCTGCACAGATAACAAGCATACAGGAAATACGCAGGTTCAAAGGAGGATAAAGCTGAGGGCCCAGAATCTTCAAAAACTGTCTCTTTACAGCTGCTTAATCTTCCACCATTCTCCTCTGCTCTCCCCGATTTACTCCAAGACGGCAGTTTTACAGAGACAATGGGCATGGCCTTGCTTTGCTCATTATGATCAAGAGCAACAAGAATTCCAAGGACTACGCCTGACGAATATCTGCTATAATTTCTCATATCCAGGGGAGAAGTTGGGCTCAAACACCCATCTGCTGCTTCAGGACTTCCGCCATAATTACCAGACTTAAATCCAACCAGCCCACGAAAATACGTGAAGACTGATCTGTTTTCTGAGGGGCTTTCAAACATCAGAACAGATTTGCTCTGTATGGGCCTTGGCCGCTTGACTGCCATTCTTTCTTAACAGCCAAATGCCCTCAATGATCAAGCAAATCGAACCGCCATACAAAATCTTTTTAGCAGACTGAAAAGGCTAGTTGTAGCAGAGTGAAAGAGCATGGGGTAGGAAGGAAATGGAAGGCTGTCGGTCTATAATTCGGAGGAGATTACTTAATTTGGTTCTAGGGTAGTGTGTAACAGGCCTGCCAAGATACTTTTATCCTTTCCTTTGTGACCACATATTGAAATTTTGAGCTTATGTGTTGTAATGGTATAGGCCAGAGTGTAGACATCCTATGGTACAAGCTTTTTCTTTGTCGGCTTCGTTAAAAAACTTCTTTGAAAACTACTGCTATGGTTGAACATTCGTCACGTTTTTTATATGTTTTATCGTTGAAATTTAAAGTATTTCGCATCTTTTGCCATCTGACACATAGGGCCTAACGCTGGTTACTTAAAAGATGAAATGCAAGTCTCCAAAAAAAAAAAGTGTAAGGGAGAGGTCCCTATCTGGG
This sequence comes from Sequoia sempervirens, assembly GCA_007258455.2. Classification (NCBI taxonomy): domain Eukaryota; kingdom Viridiplantae; phylum Streptophyta; class Pinopsida; order Cupressales; family Cupressaceae; genus Sequoia; species Sequoia sempervirens. The sequence continues at coordinate 15,779 of VDFB02391557.1, forward strand.
ACAGGGTCCAATTGCTGGTATAGCTATGGACAGTCTGGGGGCCAACTTTGGACAGTTTGGGGACCACTGTTCGACAATAAAAGTGTCAGTAAATGTACACTTAGTATCCAACTACCAATCCCTTCAATTCAAAAAATACACAAATTGACCAATCATGTAACGCCACATCAGCATACCAATATTACATGACTTAGTTACCCACTATCGGTGCATCACTTTTTTTGGCTCTTTTTTGTGGTTTTTGAAAAACACCCCCAAAACCTTGGAAAACGTGCTCGAATTTTTCCCAATAGTTTTTTACATACTACCAACTCAACGGTCAAGGGACGTGGCCAAAAAAAAAACCTGACTTAGACGCTAATGACGTGGAACAAGGGGTCAAAGTTACCCTACCCACGATAGGGCCCTCTCCCTTATCTTCTTTTTATATTGAAGAAATGCAGATTAAAAAGTGTATCTTACAACGTCGCATGATCAAGGCCTAACACATGGTGCATTGAGATATTCAAAGATTGAGTATTTTATCATTTATTATTTTAATTAAATGGAATATTTTTTTAAAAAGAAGTCATTTTTAAAAATTAACAAATCATGTAATGTTAGTGGTGTATACAAATATTTGATTTAATGGAAAACTATTGAATTAATTTTATTTTTTATGTATATGAAGAAAAGTATGTTTATGTGCATCATATTTAATGATGTGACTTTGAAATCTAAGATTTAGGGAATGAAGTTGACAAGTTCTAAATATTTCATCATTTGAAATAACACATGATTTTGAGAAATACAAAGTTAGAGTACATGACTACTATATCCTCTTGCCTAGTTACTCTACATCCATATGTGTTGGATAACACATGAGCTCCAAAAACATGCATGATTGAACATAAATTTGACATGATGCTTGAGATCTTGAATTCTCCAACACATGATGAAAGCATCTACTATTGAATGCTCTTGACAATAGTATCTGCTCACATGAAAGTTGCCCTCTTGCTAGATGTTTTGAATTGATAAAATAACCTTGTATTTATAGACATTTATCCTTCATTTCCTGAAAATTAAACATTACAAGCTGACCTTTGATCTAGAGCATCTTCGTCAAAATTTAAAGTTTCTCATTTGTCTCCAGAATCGGCATCACCAAGAAGAGCTCGAAATTTTGACTCCAACACAACTCAAACAGAGTCAAACGGAGCTTTGAAGCTCAAGTTATGCTCAATCAAACCTTGGTCAACTCAGGGCTCTGGTCAAAGAAAAAGGCAAAAATTCAAAGCCACCAAAAGTGGTCAACACTGGTCTCAACACGAAGGGCTCGTCGAGGGCTTTTTGACGACGTTCGTTTCGCGCAAATCGAACTCCATTTGCCCGAGTTACGATGAGTCAAAAGTTGGGTCAAAATGTTGACCATGCTAACATCAGTGTGGTACAATCAGCATCCAATCATCACCATTGGCCAAGCACCACATGACACATGGCAACACAATCAACTCCATGTCATCAGCCCAATCGGCAGACACGTCACCTCCAAAGTGTTAAACTAGCGAATGGCAGTCTGACATGTGGCCCTGTCTTATCTCATCCAGCACAGGTAGTTCGATCAACCGTTTGCTAAAATTTTGATGGGGGGATTCAAACCCCCCACCCCTCATCTGCTAGGAGCCCACGCCGTTGTTGCACCAGTGCATTATGCACTAAGAAACAATAACCAAGGGTTGGTTTTATTGGTTAAAAAAGATGGATTTAGTTTTAAAAATGAGTGGCGGGGGGTCGACCTCCCCGCCGCACAAAATAATAACCACCACTACGCTGTCGAACGGTATTTACATTGTTATAGGGATCGGTTGGTTTTCATCAATATTTGGAAACGATTACCCTTAATTTTAATATCTACCCCTTTAAAAATAAAATAAACTTAATAACCTACTAAACTATTATCCCCGGGTGATCCCACAATAGTGGTTTACACTTTTTGGCCTAACTGGACACTGATATTTTTTTTTAAACACAATCTCCACATTCGGGCACCTATAGCGATTAAACCGTAAGGAATTTGAAGATGATGTAAACTAGAGTCTTGTCATATTTTGTCTGTAGATTCTAAAAATATATTTTTTAATTTTTTTGGAATCAGATTGCACTTCTTTTCCATCTCCCACAAAAGAATTGGTTTTGAAATAGCATTTTTAAAAGTGGCCTTTCTGCCATTATAATGCATAACTTTTTTTTCCATGAAGGATAAAATTCAATTCTTTCAAATTTAGATTTCTAACCGATATCTAAGTGCTTCCCACTTGGTTAGATATTTTTTATTGAATATTTTTCTTTAATCAAGTTTGAAGTCAATCGACAATTCGGACATAGTCTCTTGTGTCTCTTGCCATAACTTTTCTTGTATGTATGAAATTCCTTTTCTCTTTTTTGTTGGATCAAGGACTCAATATCTAGTTGCCCTCATATTTTTAATTTTTTTTTTTTGTTGATAATCTATTTTCCCTTGTGGAGATAGAGTTTTGTTTCAATGAAAACTATATTTATCTAAGAAACTTAAAAGCAGGATAAGATAAATATAATCAAAACATACTAAAATTATATTCGTTGGTAGCTCGTTTTGAGGGGAACCCGATACTAGTTGGGTTTTTGAGATATTCTCCATTTTCATTATGAAATCGAGCTTCGAAATGCAAAAATTTCAACAATCCTGGTGCCTTAGGAAGCAAGGGTGAAAAAAGAGGGGTTCAACCGAATATGTGTTCGGTCGAACATCTTGGAAAGGTTCGGTCGAACTAGGGTTCGACCAAACCCTAGTTCGACCGAACTACAATTACATGCAATTAAAAAAACTATATTAAATGGGTTCGACCGAACATTCTTGGAATGTTCGGTCGAACACCCTATTTTTAATATTAATATACATATATTTTTAAATGAGAACTTAAATTTGATGGCCATATGACCGTATTTAAAGATTTTTGCTATAAAATACAATCAAAATTTTAAGAAGATTGTAAAAGGAGATATTTTGGATAAATTGTGAAAATTTATATAGAATTATA
>VDFB02391560.1:0-21258 GCA_007258455.2 Sequoia sempervirens
TATATTTCTATCTCTTCGTCTCTCATTCCCTCCCTCTCTATTTTTCTCTCCCTCTCTCCATCTCCCCATCTCCCTCTCCCCCTCTCCCTCTATATATTTATCTCTCCATATCTATCTATCCCTCTCCTTTTCCATCTCCATATCCATCTTCCTTTATCCCTTTATATCTATAGATACTTCTCCCTATCTATTCCCTTCCCTCTCTTTCCTTCTCTCTCTTCATCTCCCTCTTCCTAGACCTTTATATCTATATATCTACTTTCCTCTCTATATCTCTCCTCTTGTCTCTATCTTTCCATGTCTTTAGCTCTATCTCATTATCTCTCAATCTCTTTCTACCCCTATATTTATCCCTCTCTATATCACTTCCTATATCTTTAACTTTCTATCTCTCCATCTCTCTACCCCTATATCTCTCCCTCTCTCTACCTCTCTATATATCACCTCATATCTCTATCTTTATATTTCTATATCTCATTCTCTCCCTCTCTCTTTATGTCTCCCTCTTTCTATCTCTACATATTCCTCTCCATATCTCTATTTTTATCTATTTGTCTCTATATATACCCCTCTTCTTTATCCTTGTCTCTATCTCTCTCTTTATCTCTCCCTCCCTCTACCTCTTCCTCTCCCTCTCCCTCTCCCTCTCCATCTCTATATTGCTCTCTTCCTCTATATCTCTACATTACTTTTCCCTCTCCCTCTTTCTCTCCTTCCATATATATATTTATCTCTTCATCTATCTATCTCTCCTCTCTCCATCTCTCCCTCTCTCTCCATCTCTCCCTCTCCCTCTCCCTCTTTGTCTCTCCATCTCTCTATTACTTGTATATATCACCTCCTTTCTATCTCACTCTTTCCTTTTTTATCCCCATATCCTTGTCTCTCCCTCTCCCTTTCTATCTATATCTCATTATCTCTACCTCTCTTATTCACTCCATCTCTCTTCCTCTATATCTCCATCTTTTTCCTCTCTCTATATTTATGTCCATATCTTTCTATACTTTTATCTACCTATATATCTTTCTATCTTCCTATTTCTCTCTACCTTTGTATTTATCCCTCTATCTATATATCTCTCCCCCTCTCTATATATTGAGCTATCTCTCCCTCTATCCCCCTCTCCTTATTTGTCTCCCTCTCTACCTATCTCCCTTTCTCTATCTCTATCTCTTCATATCCCCCGCCCTCCCTCCCTCCCTCTCTATCTCCACCTATTTATCTCTCTATATGTTACTCTCTCTCTATATATATATGTGTGTGTGTGTCCTTATATCTCTATTTCTCTATCTCTCCCTCTTTTTCTTCCTCTTCCTATATATCTATGTCTTCCTCCATATCTCTCCTCAATCTCCCTCTCTCTATTCCTACCTTCTTATCTCTCTTTATATTTATCTCCCCCTCTACCTCTCTTTATATCTATGTATATTTCTCTCCATCTTCCTCTCTCCCTCTATCTTCATCTCTACCTCTATATCTCTCTATTGTAAGGAAGCTAAGGTAGCGGAACTTCCTACACTAACCTTAAGAGGAGAAAAATGCAAAACTTTTACAGATCTTTAATAGTTGCAAAAACTTAAATAGAAATAAACAAAAATATCATGCATGCCACAACATAATTATTTACATGGGGAAAACCATTTCAGGAAAAAAACCCCACACCCTAAAAGCTACCCAATATATATTATTTAGAAATCACAAGATTACAATATACTTGCAAAGCAAGCTTATCATAGGAGCATCACCACCAGAGATCAAGAGACAACACAGCCACTATTAGACTCTCAAAATACACCCTCATCTACATACATCCCACCTGCTTATAACAATATTTTTTGAACCTTCCAGAATTAGGGTCTTACAAGGTCATTTTTCATTTGGCGTGTTAATTAAAAAACCTTGATGTGTCAGCGGGAAAATATCCTTGACGTGTCAGTAAGAAAAAAACCTTGACATCTTGCTATGAGTGTACAATATTTGCATGATCAGTCACCACATACCAACATACATCCTATCAATAAATTATCTATAATTGCAAGGTTGAGACACATTTTCCCAACATCTATCTCTTCCTCTTTATCTCTACCTCTCTCTTTATTCCCACCTATCCATCTCTCTCTATCTTTATCTCCCCCTCTCCCTCTATCTATTTATCTATTTCTCCCCCTCTTCCTCTCTCAATAAAGGAAACAACACAAATCACTACTACCAACCATGATATCTTGACCAACTTACTTTTTTCTTTGTAAATCACTTACTTCGTTAGAACATTTCAACAATAACCATACAATCATTAAGTTACCTAATAAAATTTAGTTAGATAAAATATTTATTTTGATAATTCTAGGTTAAATTATAAATAGAAAAATATACACAAGTAAAAAATTGCACCATCATAATAGAATAACTAAATTTCAACCACACTTGTTATAACATAAATATGGTCATATATCATGCAAAATTTACTCTAACAAGAGACGTTAAAATGAATCAATTTGAAACCATCTTCTAGTTTCTTTAAATATCAAATATGCAATAAAATAACTCATCATGCAAATTTGATTCAACATCACATAATGTATCATTATTTCTTTACACCAAGTACAACAATAAATATAACTCTTTTTTCTTAACGGTAAGATATCACTACAGAATTCCACCGACTTGAGAAAATAAGATGGATGTTTATATTACCATCTCTTACCATAGTCCTCTTCTCTTTACCTCACAATTTTGTTAGTACCCACTCATTTCTAATCACCTGTAACTATAAAATATCTACAAAAGTAGATACATAATTAGTCTCTCTATCAAATTAAATAATCATGATAATTTCAAGAAAGTTATAAAAAGGCACGCCCTAGGGGTCCAAACCTATGCCTTGGGGGATCATCCATGATGGCATTTCCTACATAACAATATTAGATGCATTTTAGTTGACCAAGGAAAATTTTCATATCCTAGAAAAAAATCATTAAACCTCTCAATACTAACAAATATAAAAATAAGGGTCAAATCCCATATATCCAATTATCAATTTTCAATTTGTTGATATTTTGGACTTTATTTGTTGCTCATTATTTGTTATACCATGGTTGTGACTTCCCTTTTGAGTGGAAAGTCTTATAAAATTTATTTTCTAGGTGAGGGAAGTGTTTAGAAGGGTAGGCCCTCCCAAATTGATTGAGAGCACCCTTTGTGTGGGTTTGAGTGGAGAGAGAAGGACTCCTTTGTAACCTAATAAATATTGAAGTGAGGTGTAGTTTCCTCTATTAGAGTGTGTCCCTCATAGTCACATTGGAGTGTTTCCCCCCTCCAGTGTGACTATTTCTCCCCCTCTCCCTCTCTCCATTTATATCTCTAGATACCGCTCCCTCTATAGATACCTCTCTCCCTCTCCCTCCTCCTAGAACTCTATATCTATCTCTATTTATCTCCCTATCTCTATCTCTCCATATTTCTCCTTCTATCTCTCTGACTTTTTATATCTATCTCCTTATCTCTCCATCTCTCTCTATCCCTATATCCCTCCCTCTCTCTACCTCTTTCCATATAACTCTTCTTATCTCCAACTTTATCTTTCTATCTATCAATATCTCCCTCTTTCTCTCTCCTTCCATATCTCCCTCTCTCCCCCTCTCTATCCTATCTCTCTCTTTCTATATCTCTCCCTCTCCATCTCCCTCTCCATATCCATCTCCATCTTCATCTAAATATCTATCTTCCTCTCTATCTCTCTCCCCTATCTCTATCCCATTACTCTTCTATCTCTCTCCCTCTCCCCCTATCTTTATATCTCCTTATATCTCTATCTCACCCTATATATCTATATATATCTCTTCCTCTCCCTATTCCTCTATATCTCTATATATCTCCTTTATATCCCTCCCTCTATTCCTACCTCCATATATCTCTCTATCTTTAAATCTCCCTCTACTTCTCTCTATCTCTCTATCTATTTATCTTGTTCTTCCTCTTTCCCTCTATCTTCATCTCTACATCTATCCTTCTCTCTTCATCTCTATCTATAGATAGCTCTACCTCTCTCTCTCTATCCATCCATCTCTCTCTCCACCCTCTCTCCCTCTCCCTCTCTTTATCTCTCTCTAACCTTATAATTTTACTTCTATCTCTCTTCATATATCAATACCTATCTCTATCTTTCTATCTCTCCCTCTCTCTTTATATCCCCCTTTCTATATATTTAACTCCCCATATCTCTCTATCCATCTCTCATCTCTCTCTATCTCTTTCTATACCTCTCCCCCTCCCCCTCCCCCACTCCCTCTTCCTCTCTATCTCCCTCTATATATCTCTCCCATATATATATCCTTATCCCTATCTATATCTTTATGGTAGACATACTATGACTCATATTATGAATTGGCAGTGACTGACCTAGGATCAATCCCTCCTACTACATAATGTGAGTAAATTAAAATATGAGGTGTTATAACATGATTGTGTTATGATATGGATGGACCAAAAAGTGGTTGTGGACACTTTTTGGTCCCCCATATTTCTACAAATTCCCTATACTTTTTCTACAAGTACATAATGGGGAAACAATAAATATATTATGTCATAGTCTACTATCAACATGTTCGAGGGTGACAAAATATATCAAAAAAGCTAATGTTGTTGGTCCTTTTCAAGCCACATAATATTAGATTTTATTTATACCTATTAGATCAAAAAAATAGTAGAGATTTGAACTTATATGGACTAGATGAATAACTAGGTATGATAGTATTTTTTATTTTATGAATTTCTAGATTAATCCATAGCTATTAAGTTGTTGTTAATGATGAAATTAATCACTTAAAATATTTATTTTTTGGATAAATATTTTTTAATTTAAATATTATTATTTAAAACATTGTAATCACTAGTTGAATTGAAATAATTGCAAGAAGATCCTAGATAATTCATCATTGAATCCATGTTATATAGGCATTGTCATAGGCATTTGAGATTTATTCTAGGCATAGGCATTGTTTTAGACATTGGCAATAGTCATTGTCAAATTTTAGATTTTTTCTGATTTTGTAACGAAGATAATTGGAAGATGGAGACTCTTGGTGATATATTTCCATTTGGTATTCGTTATTTCATTGGAAAATAGATGATTACACTAGGTATGATAGTATTTTTTATTTTATGAATTTCTAGATTAATCCATAGCTATTAAGTTGTTGTTAATGATGAAATTAATCACTTAAAATATTTATTTTTTGGATAAATATTTTTTAATTTAAATATTATTATTTAAAACATTGTAATCACTAGTTGAATTGAAATAATTGCAAGAAGATCCTAGATAATTCATCATTGAATCCATGTTATTGTTGTAAGAAGATCATTGTGAGTTCATTGTCAAATAGTTTTTTTATTTTCAAATAATTATCTACCATTTGGTATTGATTCAAAAATAGATGATATAGTTTTCCATTTGACATTGATTCATTATGTTAGTTTGATATTGTTTTTAATCTAGATGGATTTCTATTAGCTAGTTCTTGATTACTTGATTTTCCACAACCTAATTTTTGTATTTTCTATCCTTTCTTGCATTGAGATCTTGGTGATCAAAAAAATATTGGGATCATGTTGATTTATTTTTAAACAAAATTTAGTAAATATGTGCTAACAGTTATTTTAGGGACATTACAGTGGTATCAAATTTGGTGATCTTGCCAACTTATTTAGAAATTTAATTATTCTCATGTAGAATATTATACATGCATGATAGTGATAGAAAGTTTCATTATTATGAAAGAGAGAAAAAGAAAGGTTTATATTATCCAATGGAATAACAACATAATCTAGAGTTTGTGAAAGAAAGAGAAAAGAGAACTATATTTGAAGATTAATTATTTGAGGCACAATACAATAATTTTTTTTAAGGGAAAGAGTGACTTATAGGTATGTTGGCTCAATGAATCCATAAAATGTAGAATACTATAAATCAACCAATAAATTAGATGGTGAAGGGAGTAATTAAAAATATTGATAAATTTAATACCTAGAGAACTATTATCGATTGTGTTGCTAGACCATTCTACCCTAGTTTTATTTTTAGAGAGGAAGAATTTATAGAGGTAGAAGTTCATATTCACATGACAAATATATTAGTGTAGACACCTAAAAATGACTAGCACATTTCCATCTTTTCACTTTATCATGTTCTCATCAATTCTTCTATTTATATTAAATAAATAATTTTTAATTATTTATCTCAACTTTTCCTTATATCTATATGTAGTATTGTAAACTATCGACCTTGAAATTTCACACTACATTTAACTCCCCCTTGTCACAACCCTCTTTCTAGAACATTTGAAAAAGAAATTCTTGATTATCAAGTTAAGTTGGTTTAACAATAGTTCTTATTTTTATTTTATTATTATGGAACTAAAACTTAAGGAAAAATAAATTTAAAATTAATAAATTAAATTATTTAGAAAATCAAATAGATACTTTGAAAAGTAAATAAAATTTATGATGCAAAATTTAATTATGGAAATATGAATCCTTTTCAATTATGAATGAGATAATAAATAAATTTTATTATATTTAAAAGTTACCATATTTCTCTATTTCAACCTTCTATTTTTCTTTCTAGTCAACACCTCGGTTAACTCCATTTCATCTTAGAATTTAAATATTTCCTTATCAATTAATTATGCTTTCTTTTGGAAAATTCATTTTATAACTATGAGTAAAGTAGGAAACTTCAAGTGCACCTTTATCCGTCTTTTAAAAATAAAAAATCATTATTATCCTCTCATAAGTTAGAATGGAAAATTTCCTCTTTGCTTCCCCAATCTTGACCATTGATTTTTACCATTAAATATTGACCAACAAACCAACATACGACCCTTCGACCTCTTTCGGCGAGGGGGGGGACTCAAAATCTTCATAGTTGTTTTTTTTTTATCTTGTTGAGATCTTATTTCTTGCATGCAAATTCTCAGATACCAATCTCTTAAGATAGAAGAAAAATACAGTTTTTGGGAAGAATAAATTTTGCAGATTCAAAGGAAGAAGGCATTAAAGAAGGAAGAGGAAGGCTTCAAGTTTTTAAAGTGATCGAGTTGAGAGGACATTGGTTCAACAAGGAGATTGGAGATTTTCATCCAGGTAAGATTCATCTCCATCTCTCTCTTTGAAGAAAAGAAGAAAACTACTCTATTCCTTGAAGAATATACATTTAAATGCTTCCTCTTCTGTAAATCATATTAAGTACTAAATCTTGGATTACACTATAAATTACTTAGAATTTCTATAAAATAATTTCCTCTTTTTTCTTAAATCTGATTCAATGAATAAAAATATATATATTCAAAACCCAATTAAACAAGTTTTATTCAATTTGAAATTTATTTGAGTTTATAACCTCCAAATTTTATTCCTTCAAATTATTATATTTTTGTTAAAAAAATAAATAAATGTACACTAAAATTTAACTAGTGAACTATATTAACAAGATTCATGCATCGAAATTAAAATATATATACATATATATTTAAATAACATTTATTTGTTTTATTTAGAAATTACTTTTTTTTTAATTTTATTCTAAATATTAATAAAAAAATTATAAATGGCTTGCGGCCTTTATGCAAGTCATGGCCTATGTAGGCCATGACTTGCATAAAGGGTCACGACCCTTTGTGCAGGTCAAATGCCCTTGCAAATAATTTAAAAGAACTTTAATTATTTTTTAAAAACTTTTAAAAGATAAATAAAATATTAAATTTAAATGTTTTAAAATGAAATTAATTCAAGTTTTAATATATTTAATATATATTTCAATAAATATTAATTGTAATATTATTATTTATAATTCATTTAAGTTTTTATAATATTTTAATATGATATGTTTTTATACAAGTTAATAAATAATTTGTTTTAATATCTTCTTTAAATTGTGTGATTTAGATTTAAAATAATTTGTAATGATATTTAAGAAAGTTTAAAGTAAAGATAGAAAAAAATAAATAAATATAAACTTAAATGGAAGCAAATTCTAACATTGAGGATAAACTCCCAATAAAATATATAGTTAGTGTGCAAGTGAAATAATTTACTGATAGCAAGTAGGCACAAATATTTAGATTTAAAATAATTTGTAATGATATTTAAGAAAGTTTAAAGTAAAGATAGAAAAAAAGAAATAAATATAAACTTAAAATAAACAAATTCTAATATGGAAGTATTGAGAAATTTCTAAAATATATAAATAATAGTGGATGCGATTAAAAATTTAAATGAATGATGAAGAATAAAACATAAACATCCACATCTCACAACCAATGTTCAAAATTCAAATTACACTAGACTTCAAAAAATGATAAACTCCCAAATCAACAAATGCTTGTGTCAATTTGCATCGATTATAATTGCACACAATTACATACCCAAATTGAAAGTAAATCAACATACATTTATTATTGCAGATTTCATGAAAATTACATTATGTTTGATAGGCACTCCTTTTTCCTTTGTCTCTTTCACTTCCCTTGCTCTGCCTTCATCTCACAACTTACCTACAACATGGCTCAACTCATTTGTAGCCAACATTTTCTCTGCTTTCTATATACATTTCTCATGGAAAAATTTCCTCCTTTCTGCCACACGACCCCTCTACATTTCTTCTCATCTCATGCTAAATTTTGTGGCCTTATTCATCTTCCTAAGCATCTATTCTAACATCCCATACCTCTTCTTTAAGTTTTCATTTAATATGACTCAGTGCAACATATCAAAACATCCACCCTTTACCTGCATGATTCATCATTTGTCCTTCAGTGTAGAATTTTTTTTCTACCATGCCATTCTCTTTTCCATGCGAACTCTTTTGTTTTCATCAGCAAATAAAATGGACATGATATTCCCTTGTCTATTCTTTCCAATGCAATGTCTACACTTTTCAATCATTTCTAACAAAGTCGACCTCCCTTCCTTCGTGATCTTTCTCAGCTACTCCTTACACCCTTTAATAGATCTATCTCCCTCTCTTGCAAGCTCATTTAAAAAAAAATTACCCACCATAGAACTTGGTCTATTCCACATGCTCTTTCACTACTCACACATGGTGCAGTCCAATATTATCGTATGTGGGAAATCCATCTTTCAAAGGTTTACCTTTTAATCAAATACATAAAACTAATATTCCTACACCCTTAATTCATGCACTTCTTTGATGGTGTGAGCGAGGAGGAGTTTTTAGTTCTCCACAGTCCTCTCTCTCCTTCCCACCACCCAACAAACTTCTTTCAACCACCACACCTTCTTTCTGTATTGTACAAGTCATATTAAATAATGCCCCCTTTTACTGAAAGATGAAACAATTTATTTTCTTGTCTGTCTATTTTCCTTAAGTCCTTTAGAATAATCCTCATTACATTTTAAACTCGGTTCCACCTCCCTTTGAAACCATCAAAATTTCTTGAGCAAAAAAATAATAATAATATTTCTTATGCAAATATTATAATAAAAATAAATTCCATATTACTCCAATACAAGAATTTTAAGAATATTGTCATATTAATATCAATCGTTAACTTCAACGTGTAAAAATATTTTCATGAAACCTTACCAAATCTTTCAAAATAACAATTTTTTTTGGGTGACATAGGATTGCATGTGGACTCAGATGCTCCTGCATTAGACACGTCGGTTAAGAAATTTGTGAGCATGGGCTCACAAAGGTAGAGTTGAGTGATAGAACCACTCTTTGAGACTACATATAATCTCCAGCAAACTCCATCACTAAAATCCTGACCTCCTTCACCAAATATCTTGACCTCCTTTGCCAAATACTCTTCCTCTTCTCTCCATGCCTACCTCTAGCATGTATTCACTGCATCTCTACCATAATCTACCACTTTCCTTTTCTTTGTGCTTTCCACTCTCAATCGTTCAGGACTCTGCACACCTGCAATGATAATTTTGAGCTTCTCACTCACCCTTCCAACTCTGTGCTTTCCAACCCTCAACTTTTTAGGACTTCACACACCTGCAACGATACTTTTGATCTCCTCAATCATGCTTCCACTATCCACAGGTTTTGTCACAAGTTGCCTCACATTCAATGATCTTCTTGTGCCCTCAAAACCTCTTCTCACTTCCCTCCCCACCTATAGGTTTTGGTACGAACCGCCTCTCAAGCAACGCCATATATGCACACTTAGAACCTCTGGCTCTAATACTAATTGATGAAGAAGAAAACAAAAAAATCCACATCTCACAACCAAATTTTAAAATTTAGATTAAACCAGACTTCAAAAAATGATAAACTCCCAAATCAATAAATTCTTGTGTCAATTTACGTAGATTACAATTGCACACAATTACATTACCCAAATTGAAAGTAAATCAACATACATTTATTATTGTAGATTTCATGAAAATTACATTACATTTTCCAGACACTCCTTTGTCCTCTGTCTCTTCCACTTCCTTACTCTACCTTCATCTCACAACTTACCTACAACATGACTCGGCTCATTTGCAGCCATCATTTTCTCTACTTTCTATATACATTTCTCTTGGCCAAATTTCCTCTGTTCTACCACACAACCCCTCTACATCTCATCGTTAATCATGTGGCCTTATTCATGTTCCTAAGCATCTATTCTAACATACCATATCTCTTCTTTAATTCTGCATCTATTATGACTCGCTGCAACATATCAAAACCTCCACCCTTTACCTGCGTGATTCATCATTCATCCTTTAGCATACACTATTTTTTACCATCCCATTCTCTCTTCCATGCAAAATCTTTTATTTTCATTAGCAAATGAAATGGATATGGGCTTTCCTTATCTATTCTTTCCAATGCAATGTCCATAGGAAAGGAGGAGTTTCCAGTTCTGCACAGTCCTCTCCCTTCTTCTCACTTCCCCACAAAATTCTTTGAATTGCCACACCTCCTTTCTATTTTGTACATGTCATATTAAATAATGCCCCCTTTCGCTAGAAGATGAAACAATTTCATTTATTGTCTATCTCTTTACCTTCAGTCCTTTAGAATACTCATCATTACATTTTAAACTCAATTTCACCCCCCTTTGAAACCATCAAAATTTCTTGAGCAAACAAATTATAATATTTCTCATGCAAATATTATAATAAAAATGAATTCCATATTACTCCAATGCAAGAACCTTAATAATGTCATCATATTAACATCAATCATTAACTTTAGCATGTAAAAATGATTTCATGAAACCTTATAGAATCATTTGAAATAACAATTTTTTTTGGGTGACACAAGATTGCGCATGGACCCAGATGCACCTGCATCAATGAATGAGCCAGAGGAATACAATTTTTTCTTTTACTATTATAGCGAATTAATATACTTTTTGAAAAATAAGTATGTTTGAATAAAGAAGGGAAACTATTTAAGTTGAAAACATCAAAAATCTTTCATGGGTTTTATTTTAGTAAAAATCAAGATTCTTTATTTTTCTCCGCCAACAAGGAAACTCAATTTTTAAGGAAACTTATTCATACTAAATCTTGCACTTGAAATTGTAAGGTTAGTTCTTAAGAGAAAAAAAAAACCCTCCAAACTAAATATCTTGCATTTTTACTTTCACTTCACAAATTTATTTATGATTATTTTAATTAATACCACAATGCTTATTTTAATGGTTGGTGAACTTTAAAAGTAAGTATTTATTTAAAAAAATTGATCATAATTTATTTTCACAACAGTGAAATATATCAATTTGCTTTAATTCATTTCCTTAATTTGGTAATCTAAGAATGTAATTAAGTTACTTTTCTCAACCAATTATTATTGCCTCAACTTAGTCACTTTTGCAAATAGAATTGTGACCAATTTAATATTAATATTTAGATATTCATTTATCAAAGATAGACTTTAATTCATTTATTTGCGAAGTAAATTAGTAATAAAAGTAATTTAGTGATCAATATTGTATTAATTCATTTGTAACTTATATGTTGGTAATTAAAATTAGTTTAAATTTCAATTATTATTATTTTTTAAAGTGGCATAGCCACAAAATTTTATTGATGAAAAAAGAGAGAAGTACATAATTAAAGATGGCAAATGTAGAACAAAAATTGCCATAAGAGAAATCCACAAAATCATATATCACAGGTAGATACAAAATTTAGATAGAGGACCCTCCCACCATATGAGAATTATCACCCCAACATAGGGTTTACATTGTACCCTTAAACAATAGAGGATAACGAGATGATTACGAGGGGACCATATGGTGAATCAACAAAATAGCCCCCAACTGGAAATCAAAGTAGCAGAGTCAAAGGGAAGCCCATATGAAGGAGAAGAAGCCGTGTAGAAGGTGGCAGAGACAAAAGCTCAAGCAAAAAAAAGAGACCTACAACAAAAATAAAGATTGAAACCACAAAAAAATCCATGATTAAATGCCAAAATTCACTGAAAATTCCAGTTCAATGAAGAAGCAGAAGAAAAGAAAAATTCTACTTGGAATTGAAGAAAGTGAGCCAAAAGAAGGGCTCGACCCGAAGTGAAGCTAGGAAAGTTCCATAAATATTAGGGAGCAGAATAAAACAACATAGGGTTTTCAAAACTAAAAAAAATCTCTATTTGATATAACTCTTGAAACCATGAAGAATAAAAAATGGAGCCACCAAACAGATTCACGAATAGATATTGCTCTCCTCCGAGGACTCCAAATCAGTGGGCAGAGAAAAATATGGTGTGAAGTGGGCATCCACCAAAGCATGTCAGATCAAAAATTGCACACCATCAAAGAGGTCCAGAAGCATATTAGAAATTATATGACCCAATCTTGGTTTGAGCCAGTGTAGATTTCTAATGAAGTCATATGAATAATAATCCAACAAGCCATGACCCATCGACCTTAAAAGAGCCAAAATTGAATGATCTGAGAGAATAGATTGGCGGCAAAGAACACCACCCACAAGGTTTGATACATTCAAGATGTCATAATCCTCTAGAGCATTATGCAATGTAGAAAGACAACAAACATGGGGAAGAAGATAAGAACCTACTAAGAATTTAACCATCTTACCACACCATAATACATCCATTAAATTAGAGACAAAGTGAGATGCTACCTCATGAGGAAGTGACATGGCATGAAACTCCAACCAATAAAAATATATGCTTACTTTAAACGCAACACCTACAACTATTTTACTAATAATTGTTTCAATAAATTTATTTGATAGAACTCTAGAAACCATGGAGAATCAAAAAATGGAGCCACCAAAGAGATTCACGAATAGATACTACTCTCCTCCAAGGACTCGAAATCAGTGGGTGGAGAAAAATATTGTGTGGAGTGGGGCTCCACCAAAGCATGTCAAATCAAAAATTACACAACATCAAAGAGGTTTAGAAGCATATTAGAAATTGTATGACACAATCTTGGTTTGAGCCCGTGCAGATTTCTAATGAAGTCATATGAAAAATCATCCAGCAAGCCATGAGCCATCGAACTTAAAAGAGCCAAAATTGAATGATTAGAGAGAATAATTTGGCGACAAAGGACATTTCCCACAAGGTTACATCCATTCAAGATGTCATAATCCTCTAGAGCATATGCAATGTAGAAAACAAACAAACATGGGTAAGAAGATAAGAAAATGCTAAGAATTTAACCATCTCGCCACTCCATAATACATTCATTAAATTAGAGACGGTGTGAGATGCTACCTCATGAGGAAGTGACATGGCATGGAACTCCATCCAGTCAAAATATATGCTTACTTTAAACTCAATAGATTCTTTATTGTAAAAGTAGGTTTCAAGAAAGATAGTTCAAATTAGAAAATTGAACTTAGTCAAATCTAATAATTCCATCAAAAGGAAAATTTCTAAGGTATGTTAAATATAACTTAAATAAGGGAAAGAAAATTTATAATGTTTTTTTTTTTTAAAATATGTATAATGACAAATTTACTTTATTTTAAGATTAATAAAATTTCTTTAAATAATTTCTTATTGATAGAAAAATGAAATTAGAAGCTCAAATTTATTCTCTTTTATCTATTTAGTTAGTTGAAAATTATCTCCAACAATTAAATAATAGTTTATTATTTACTTAAGTTTTTTAAAGCAACTTATCTCTTAACAATTACTTAATTAGAAATTTCATAATGTATTTTTTTTTAAAGTAATAGAGCTGGTGTTAAGAAACAAACCAAATTAGTAGATTTGTGACAATTATTTAGATATGTACATATCTATAAT
Source organism: Sequoia sempervirens (assembly GCA_007258455.2). NCBI lineage: Eukaryota > Viridiplantae > Streptophyta > Pinopsida > Cupressales > Cupressaceae > Sequoia > Sequoia sempervirens. The sequence continues at coordinate 14,252 of VDFB02391560.1, forward strand.
AAATTAACTTAAAACACTACATGAACTCAATCAAACATTGTTTAATTTCAAAGGGTTTTAAAACTTAGTAATTATTTAATTTAAATTATTAATGTTAGTTTAATATTTTATGTCTAGAAGGAAATGATATATTTAGTATTTAATGTATTCACATAAAGGTGAATTTATCAGAATAATTGTATTTTCAAAAAAAAAACAAATTAGTTAATATTGTCTTAACTTATTTAATTTTGCATAATAGTTTAATAAATTTAAATAATTTGTTAGAGAAATTAAATTAGTAATTTCAAGGAAAAAGCTTAGGTTCTAAATTCTTTTCAGACAATTAATATTGCCTTAATTAATTAATTTTTTTCTTAATAGATTTTAGAAAGTAAATTAGAATTGTCAAGAAAGTAATTTTAATCTCCACTATTTCAAATAAATTTATTAATGTTTATTTAACAAGAATTACTATAATTCATTTCTTTTGCAAAAGTAAATTAGTTATTCAATTTCTATTCTCTCAAGTGAATTAATTTTTCCTTAATTTTTTTGTTAAAGATAGTCAATTAACAAATGATTAATACTATGCCAATTTACTTTTTTTTGCCAAATTAGTAATGATTCCTCATTTGTATTTATTTAAAAGAAATTAGAGCTGCCATAATTTAATCATATTTACAAGGGTAGATCAACATCTTATATTTGGTTTCACTTTCTAAATAGATAATGAATTAATTAGCAACTTGTAATTCCCATACACCATATGCTCTCACCTCACCCATAATGGGATCTTGGTGATCAAAAAGTGGAAAGGAAGTTGCTAGTTTTTGCAATAGTAAGTTAGTGTTCCAATTTGTATCAATTAAAGTTTATAATTTATTTCAAGATTCAATATTGTCTTAAATTCTTCCATAGAATTCAGTGTTAGAATAAAGTAGTGTTTACTTCCCATACAAGTATTTTATTTGTAAGAAGTAATTAGATGTTATTTCCTTTCTTAGATATGAAAAATTTAATCAAAAGTTGTGTTGATTCCTAAAATTGTCAAGCAACAACCTTATGGGAAACTTAGTTAATGGGGGGACCAATTGCGCTAAACTGAGTGACCACGTTTTTAAAGAAGTTGGCTTCTTCTGTATTTGGGGTTTAGAATGGGAAAAGGAAGCAGATATATAAAATACAGATCTAACCTAAGGTGATGCGCCAAGATGTAGGTGTGGGCATGGTAAATCTTCCTTTCAAATGGGATCTAAGGGACCATTCAACAATCTGCATGTCCGAAAATAATAGAGAGCATAGATGAAAAGCCTAAGAAGTTCATTAAATAACATAAAATAACCTCCATACACATTTACTAAAAACAAGAGTCTAAGACATGGTCTAAATCAACAAACTTATATTGAAATTATAGAAGTTTTGTAAATAAACTACTCAGTACAATAACAACACAGTATAATGTTTTGTCAATTAGCTAAGAAATAGAAAGGCCAAACAACAATGACATAGTGTCTGAATCTTAATACAATGATCTAAAAACAATACAAAGGATTGGTATCTTTTCATAATTTTTTGTGTATTCTCTAAACTCTCAACCCTTCTTCAAGAGTTGAAGCAATATATATAGAGAAGCATCCCACCCCTGGGAGCTAGTAACAAAAAAGATTCATTGGCATGAGCAATGATGTCCATCATAATGATTTCCCATGGTTGTTGCAGCAGAAAAAGATTCTAAAACACAGAATACAGTCACCTTCAAACTAGATGCATCCCCCTATGAATGATGAGTGTGGTCCCATTTTGGAAGCGACAAACTTCCTATGTGCACATGTGTCACTCATCCATAGAGTTGGTTAGGACACGTGGCAACACGGTGGGGCTCATTGTTCATTCCTCCCTTCCTTGAGATGAAACTCCCCGCAAAGAAGACACATGGAGAATTCGAGTGCTAACTATAGGGTCTTCCAAAAGGTGCCCACAAAATGATGCTACATGGCACATGGGTCGAGTTTGGTAGAGAAGCAAAGGGAAGTAGGCGCACAAAGGCCTGTGTTTCTGAAACATGGAGGCATGACGAGGCTTGATAAAAAACTAAGGGAGGAAACCTTTGCAAGGAGTGCACAATGGACATGTGGAGCAAGCAGGCAAGACTCTTCAAAAAAGGGGCCAAAGATATCCAAAAATATGAGGTGCAGGTTGGAGATAAGCAAAACAATATTAGCAATCTCAAAGGGAGCTCAAGGTATTTTCAATCTAGAACTTTTGGTGACTACTAGGGGCATTTCACCTATGGGACAAGAACCCAAAATTTATAGTTTGAGGACCAGAGCCTTGAGAGTGTGGTCTATAGAGGCACCCAATTGGCCTTGGATGGTATCACTATGGCATGCAGATTCTCTTACACCTCATGTAGATTGATCACTTCTTTGAAGGGTAGCTTCATGGATATCCTAGTCCCAAACTTGAGCTGAAAGAACAGCCGTACTATCCAATGGGTGACTCCTTCATTGTCCTCAGTAGTAAGGGGTTGACTAAAACTCTAAAAGGCAGATAAATCATGTTGGTTCTCCTTAATTTTTGCTACAATATACTTTTTTGTGGCCACTGAATCATCGAAAAGAAATAGCGAGGGCAAGCCCATCTAAGTCAGTTGGGAGAATCTCGCCCATATACTATTCATAGTTTGACTTAGTGTTGTCGAGCAAACACTAGCATGGAGGATTGCCACATGGCAATAGATGAATTCTTTTTCCATCTTGGCAGCTGACCTCTGATGTTCAATCCCCATGTTCACCAGGTCTTCATTCACCACTGTGTATAACTTGTCTAGCAACTTCTTCGCCTTAGGCACTTTCTCTGAAATTAACTATGGGAACTATTCAATTGTTCCACACACCTCTCTGCTCAACTTGCTACTTCTTCCATGAATTGTAGCTTCGGTTGAAGAGTGAGACAGAAAGTCTTCACTTATGAGATATATAGTTGTTAGGCTACTGAAAGGAGATCTAGTTGAGTAGTAAGGGGTTGGGGAGGATTCTTTAAAGCACCAATTTCCATCTCCTTCAACCCAACATATTATGTTAGCTCCTCAAAAAAGAAATTCGTAATAGAGATTCGTTCTTGTAGATTCCCTAACTCAGCGAGCAATTGTTCTTCAGCTTGGCCTCTGGTTGTGGATTCCCTTTCTAGGGAACTCTTTACTTCCTCGATCTCCCTCTTAAATTGAGCTTGTTTGTTCTAGAGCTACTGATCCTTATGCTGCATTTCCTGCTCTAATTGAGCTCGCTATTGTCGAAGCTCTTCAATTTTTTGTTTCACTTCTCCCTCTGCCCATGCCAATCGGTCTTGTAATTCCTAGTTTTTCTGTTGCAGTTCAGCGACCAGATTGGGATCCATGGAATGGAACTTCACAAGTTTCGCTTAGAGTTTGGAACCTTCTTATACTTGCTAAGATATTCATGTAATTTTGGCTTCCCTCACATTTTCTTTCTTTAGTAGAACCCCCATCCTTTCCTTGAAATTTTTGAGCTCATCCTCCCTCTTTTTCAGTTGGTGACTATACTTGAGGAAGTCATTAGTCACCACTCACTGGGTTTCCTCCATCAGCTCAACTTTGTCTTGCAGCCAAACTATGCATAGATCAATCCCTACAACATGCATCATATAGTCCTCAGGTTGCATCTCTCCCTACAGCTTGATGGTCTTTGGATGCATAGTTGTGAAATGCAACAATTGTTGAGCTTCATTGAAAAGGGTCTGCACGCATGGCTCGACCGGATTTGCAACATCTTTTTCTTTCCTCTTCTGGACCCTAATAGCTCATGCTACTTTTGTTTTGTTGACCTCTAACATAAATTTTGTTGGTGATTTAATTAACTCACCAATGAAGGGTGCACAAGGAGGAAGAGAAAAAGGCAAAGAGTGTTGTGGACCTAACTGATGTCTTTTTCGGTAGAGAGACCATTATTGGGGAAAAAAAGGGAACGTTATACCAAGGCCCAGCTGAGGGAGCAGCAGAAGGAATCATGGGGAGATATGGCAGTAGCAAAGATGCAAAGCATACCATCTATTGAGCAAGCTCAGTCAGGGTTGACGTGGTGGAAGTAAAAGGAGTAGTAATGGAAGATCTAGACTAGGCTGTGACAAATGATGGAATAGACCATAGGGGAGTAAAAGATGCATGTCCAATATGGGAGAATTGGGAGAAACCTCTTGTGACCATGGAAGTAGCAAAGAAAAGTCTAGAACTTGAAGTAATGGGAGGTTCGCATACAACAGAGGTAACCAAAGACTGCATAGCAAGAAGAGGGAGAGTGAAAGATACCTGAGGCATGGAGGAATTTATTCCTTGGCTCATTGGAGGCTCCTATGACCCTTCTCTAGAAGTTACTTTTTTGTGTTTCCTCTTATTAGGTGGATAATTTTCCACTTCTATGACCTCTAAAGGTTGTTGGGATACCCTGTGTCCTTTCACAGTCCATGTGCGTGGTAGTGAGGCCTCTGACCATGATGCAGTTAGATGCACTTTTAGTGAAGTCTTACTAGACTCCTCTGTCACCTTTTCTTTCTTCTATGCTTGGGCCTGTTTCACCTCCTTTCCCTTCATTGTGTATGTCTTAGCCTCCTCTGGGTCTATATCCTCATCATTTCCTACATCAATATCTTCATGCCCTATGTTCCAGAGAGTATTGAATATTTCTTCCTTATCTTCCACTTGGAATGGGGCATCAAGGCATTGGGTCTCCTGACGATAAATCCAAAAGTCTATAATTTTTTCCTGACTCCATTGCTAATGCTTGACCAACTCATTGTGAAGGGTGGCCCCCATTTGTTGCTTCTCATTAGGCTTATCCAAAGGAAAATAGAAAGAGAGCCATGATGACCTCTTATATTCAATAGGAATATAGGCCAGGTCCACAAATAGGTCATCTTATTCTGACTATGGATTCTGCCAAGCTTCCTAGTAAGGTCGGGAGTTGTGAGTCACTTTAATGTTTAGGTCTGCTAAGTCATTTTTGGGGTTATATAGCCACTTGTCACAAATTAACACTAGCCCCAGATTAGCCAGCTTTACTTCTAGTAGACCGTGTGTCTGCTTCTTTTCCATTATCACTGTTTTGAACCTCAAAGGGAAGAAGAAAAAACCCTTCTCATTTCTCCCTTGCAAAAGTTCTTTTCGATAATCGACAGTTGTTGAAACACCTCAAGGGTCAACACCATATATGTGATTCATGCTGGGAGTCAGAATGGCTCCTTGGTAAAGCCATGCATCCTAACAAATGCGAAATCCTCCCCAAGAAACCAAACACAAGGAGGAAGGAAATTTTGCATCCACCCTATTTGATTGGCGAGAAGCTAAGAAAGCTTTCCATCCTCACTAAAATCTTGCAAAATCGGAGTCAAGAAGCACTCTAAAAATGCATAGTAATCATAAGTAGTAGAAACAAGGGGAATCCACATCGAAATTGGCCTTCTTACTCCATGTTCATCAAAAATAGCCAATCCCATATGTTTTTGAAGGAAATCAAGTTTTTGGTGCAAAAACATATGAGTGAGGAGAGAAGAAAACCTGAACTTTTGTTGTGTGTTGTTTTCCTTGATCTGGCTTAGCATTTCCCAGATGATGACTTCCATGAAGTCATACCAAAATAAATAATGTTGTCTACTCAATTTAAAATCCAAGCCCATTTAAAACTCTTGCATGTACTTGTCGTCATCCATGCCACAAACAAAAGCCATCATAGAGAAGGCCTCCTACAAGTTTGAGTTAAAAGACATGTGTGTGACTGGAATCTGTGGCAGCTTCACAAAATATTCATTAGGACTTTTGGTTTTTTTGTTATAAAAGTTCAAAGTGAGATCTCTAGTCTACCATAACTCTTTCTCCCTTTCTAGAGTGAACGTCTCCATCTTTTCTACTCTATAACCCTTTCTAGGAGGGATGCATAGCATATCCCTTATAGCCTCCACACTGATTATGACCCTTAGTTCTTGGCCTTCGAAGGTGTTGGTACCTGGGTTAAAATGTTGCATGCATTCATGGACTAGTTCTAGGCAGTAATGCACAAAAGGAACCATATACTATGAGAGACCTCAAAACCATAGCTTGTATGCCAAAGATTTTCAGCTAGTGGACTGCTTCATTCTCTCACAAGTTGCTTCCCTAAGACTCTTAGGGTTGGTTTTAAGGATAGGGTCATGAATGTAATCCCATTCCTCCATTATCAAGGTCTATTCCCTCTGAGCTTTCTTGTCCATGACCCACGTGTAGACCTACTTTGGATTCTTTGGCATCCTAGGTGAAGCGTAAGAGATGTTATAAAAAATGTTGGCCATCAATGTTGCATGCATGGCATCAAATAAGTTTTGAGTTTCCTCTCGTTGTGCTTCCAACTGAAGATTTTGGGTCATTTCAAGAATTTGTGGACCTTAGCAATGTTTAAACTCTCTAAAATTCACTTGGATTCTTTAAAAAAAATTGCACTCAAAGCTCCTCGCACTAAACAATGTACTCAGAGAACTCTTCACAATTTCGTTCTTTCTCATGCAACACTTAGTTTTCCCTCGACTTGGAGTTGTAGACAGTGGTTTCCTTTTTGCAATAAATTCAGCATGTATCGCCAACTCTCTTGTTCATGCGAAATGAATTCCTTACCCTTTGAAAAAACAATAATTCATAATGACAATTAGTCATTATGTCCTACGGCACCATCTCCTAGGAAATTGAGTCAGCGATTTAAGGCATACAAAACCTTTCGCATGCTTTGCAATTAGTAACCTAAAAAGAATGATTAGGCCCAAAATGTAATGAGTACATAAAAATATTTGAGTTCATCTTTGGAGAAATAAAAATTCCCACAATGTGACACATTAGCACTTGACCATGCGGATGATCACTTGGGACTACCACCAGTTTCAGCTAATTAAATACTCCTTAACTTCGTACACAACAGATGCAACTAGGTGGGATTTTCAAGTTTGCTCTTGGTGGAAATTTCAAGCTGGCTCTTGATGGGATTTTCGAG
>VDFB02391561.1:0-29191 GCA_007258455.2 Sequoia sempervirens
TTCTTGTTTTGTTGCAAACTGAAAAAAAGGAAGGGAAGCTACCCAATGGGAGTCATATCCCTTATGAGGGAGTGGCTCCCATAAGGGAGTTGCCTCCCTATATGGGGTGACATCTCCCATAAGAGAGTTACCTCCCTATATGAGGCGACGACTCCCATAAGGGATTCTCCTCCTATAAGAGAGTTGACTCCCTATATGGGGAGACGAATCCCATAAAGGATTCCCCTCCTTGTTAGCATTGGGTAAAGGTTGTGGCCTCATCCCCCCACCTTTTTTTATATTTTTTCTTCTATTTAAAAATTTAAAATTCTTTTATTAATATAAATAATAATATTTTATATTATTTAAAACAAATTAATATATATAAATGTAAAAGATCTACTATAGGGGAAAGGACCCAGTATCTGCCAGGGCTAACTTTACACAACCATATCTAATTCAAACCATATGTCAGTTGAAAAAAAATTATGGAGTTTTTAGCACATGAGTTAGAGCTTATAACTAAGGTTTTGGCTTTTGGGAAATTTGATTGAGTGCGGGAGTGTTGGATAAGCACACAGAGGTCAAAAAGACACCTTTTAGAGGTGTCGTCCATTCGCCGCCACCTAATGTCCCAGTATCCACCACCTATAACCACCAATTTTTAAAAAAAAAACACCTAAATGTGTCAATATTAACATCTAATTAAAACTATTATATCATTCAAATCCACTCAAAAGTCAATGGGTTGAATTCACGTTAGCACCTTATAAAATCATTTTCGCGCCCATTAAAAATCACTCCTACATATTAATCTCCTAACATTAGCACCAGACACCAAACACATTACACCCCAATTAAACTTCATTTGGGGTCCGATCAATGCATATGACTAATGTATTTTTTGTGGGTATCCCTATCTTTTCCCTCATTTTACTGTGCACCCACTCTAGAATGTTCTTGGCGATGGAGGTGAATGCAGACGGCGATGGCTCTCCACGGCTCCTGCTGGTGCGTACACCTTGAGGTAACAACAAACATCATTGTCCTTTGAAAAATGCAAACAATGCTACTGGTTAATCATTTTCTTGTGCATCTTTCATGACCCGTGAAGGGTTTATTCGATGATTGAAAAATTATTATTGCTTGTTTATGAAATAAATCATTCCTCTTACACGCCTTTTTGCCATGTGTTGTTTGTTTTTGTCGGGTCATGGCACTAGTGTTTTACACACAGGTTTTTTTGGGGTTAAATGATTTTCTCTCCTCATTTTACCGTGCGCTCATAGCCTGGTATAGTCAATTCTATCACGATTTTGTCTGCAGAAATGATAGACGAATTTAGTGGGTTTGACCACATGTCTGCAAAAAATGATTATTTGTTTTGCATCGACCTTTTTATAAAAAACCCATGTGAATATGGGCATAAATCGGCAAGCCCATTCAGTATACGACATTTTTTGTGAAAAACCTTGCTTTGTTTTTTCCAAATACGGGTTTTGGGGTTAAATGATTAAATATGACCTCGTGGAAGTCGATTCTCTCATAATTTTGTCTCCATAAATGATGAGGGAATTTTATCAGGTTTTGACCACATATGCAAAATAATTTTTTTTGGTTTTAGCCGACCTTTTTATAAAAACCCATGTCACTATGGGCGCCATCGAAACCATTTAAATATAACATATTTGTGAAAACCCTTGCTTGGTATTTTTCCAAATTTATTATTGTAAAGGAATTAATCTCATGAAACCCTTGCCTAGAATATTTGCATCTATTTGAAAGCGCACTTTTGTATTCCTATTTAGAGTGAGGAATTATTATTATGAAACCCTTGGAATATTGTTGTTGAGATATAGCGCAACTTCTAATTTTCATTTTTGTATCCTTAAGCCTAACCTTTCAAAATACAAACAATGGTACTAGTTAATTATTTTATTTTGCATATTATTGAATTTGTAGCAAATGAATGTGTACAATTTAGTTATATATAAATCATCTTATTAAATTTTCAAATGAATGTGTACAATGTTAGTTATATGTAACATAGCTTATTGATTTTGCAAATGAATGTGTTTATATAAGCTGTCCCATACAACAGACTAACATTTGGTTATGTTTTCCTACTTTCCATTGCACATACAACAGGCCAGCATACATATATTTTTCATTTATATTTTATGTCTCTTGTTCATTCAGAAAATCGATATATGTATATGTCTATCCTTTACCTATCCTTTGAAAATGCAAACAATGGTATTGGTTAATCATTTTCTTCTGCATTTTATTGAATTTGTAAAAGAATGAGTACAATGTTAATTATATACATAACACAACTTATTGAGTTTGTAAATGAATGTGTACAATATATATAGTACACATTCATTTACAAATTCACACTTTTGTTCTCTTGTTCATTGAGCAGATTGATATATATGTCTGTATCCTTTGCCTATCCTTTCAAAATGCAAAAAATGGTATTGGTTAATCATTTTCTTTTGTATATTATTGAATTTATAAATGAATGTGTACAATGTTTAATATATAACATTGTACTCATTCATTTACAAATTCAATAAGTTGTGTTTGAATTTGTAAATGAATGTGTACAATATATATATATATATATATATATATATATATATATATTGTACACATTCATTTACAAATTTTGTGTTTGTTGTCTCTTGTTCATTGAGAAAATCAATATATATGTTTGTATCATTTGCCTATCCTTTCAAAATGCAAACAATGGTACTAGTTAATCAATTTCTTTTGCATATTATTGAATTTGTAAATGAATTTGTAAAATGTTAGTTATATATAAAACAATTTATTGAATTTGCAAATGAATGTGTACAATGTTAGTTATATGTAACACATCTTATTGATTTTGCAAATGAATGTGTTTATATAAGCTGTCCAATATGATAGACTAGCATTTGTTTATATTTCTCTACTTTCCATTGCACATACAACAAGACAACATACATATATTTTTCATTTTATACTCTATGTCTCTTGTTCATTCAACAAATCAATATATATATATATATATATGTCTATCCTTTGAAAATGAAAGCAATGGTACTGGTTATTCATTTTCTTCTACATCTTATTGAATTTCTAAAAGAATGTCTACAATGTTAATTATATATATATATATATATTATAATATATATAATATATATAAATTATATATATATATAATTTATAATTTATATATATATATATAACATGGCTTAATGAAATTGTAATTGAATGTGTAATTCATTTACAAATTTTGCACATCTGTTGTCTCTTGTTCATTAAGCAGATCGATATATATATATATATATATATATATATATATATATACATATATATATATATATATATATATATATATATATATATATATATATATATATATATATATATATATATATATATATATATATTTATATATTTGTATCATTTTCCTATCTATGAGGCCCACCTCTATGCTACATCTAGTAAGTGAACTATTTAAGTTTAAATATTGATTATGCCCGATGATACCATTGATGATAGAAAATTTAGACATTTGTGTTCATGTGATGATTTGATTATGACTATGCTACATCTAGTACTTGGATTATTTTGAGTTTGGTTATTGTCTATCCCTATTGATAATTATCATGACAAGATATTTGAACATTTGCTAATATGATTATTTGATTTTGGATTATGCAACATGCTAGCTAACTATGATGATTGATCTAATTTTATGTTGCTTATTGAGTTTGTTTAATTTGAATTAAAAAACTTAATGATTAATGAATGAAACAAGTGGTGTGAACCAATCATGTTGCAATTAGATAAGTATGAAAATTAATGTTAATCAAAATGATAAGATAGGTGGCTAATGATTTTTCAATTATGTTATAGGATCTTTTTGCTAGACAAATTATGAAACTTGTGTGAATGAAATTGTGATTCAAATGGTTTTATTATTATATGAATATGATTTACTTGGATGGATTAACGTGTGCATTGAGTGCACATTTTCCATGGCCAATGGAAATTGAGGCAACCCTTGAACCCTAATGAAATGAACTTGATGAAACTAAAGTCCATATGAGGGACCATAGTTCCACTCATCATGTAATTATTTTATTCTTGATGTTATTTTGTGAATGTTTTAATTTGGCTTTATTTCCATGTCAGTCCATCTAGGAAGTGAGTTGTCCATCCAAGTGGACAAACTCGGATTTGAAATTTTAGGCACTTTTGGGGATTGAAAAGTGATATTTTTAAAGTGTTTTTATGGGTTTAAGGTCCCTAAGGCAGGTACCTATGGGTTAGGTACCTTTTTAGCTCAAAATCATGGGTTAGTCTCAAGATTGGGCACTCTTTTTGAGGCCTTAAAGAGGTTTCACGAAAATAAGGTTTTGGAAGTGGGATGGGGACTAGTCTCTTTCCATCACCACTTCTCCAAGTTGCCTTGAAAGGCTCCCAAATCATCACATATGTGTGAGAACACATGGGTGAGTGTTCCTGGGAGAGTGGATGGGAGGTTGAAAAATGTCATCTCCCTATTCAAGGAATTCAAACTTGAATTCCTATAAAGAAAACTGAAAACAAGGGTTATGGGAATTCTTTGGATTCTTGATTTTCATTGAATTTTGGGGGTGGAGGAGTTTGAAGAAAAAAAATCTTGGAAGAAGAGGAGTTGTGTGGATCCTCAACCCATCCTTACCCAAGCTTGGTTTTGAGGTAGATTCACCACTCTATCTATTTCTCTATGATTTTATTTGAAAGATTGGATGTGTATGTAAAAATGTGCTTGGTATTTTGTCTCTTGTGTTTGCTTGTATGCTTATTTCAAAATGCTTTTGTTCTTGTTTTCTTGTATTGTTGAATGTGTTTTGTGTGATGGGAAAAGGGTTGTATAGGGATAGGATCACCCAAAATTTGGGAAGAGCATCCCTTGTTGGGGATGGTATGGAGTAGGAACCTCCATGGGGAATTTTAATCCCTCCTTGAAAGGAGAGGCTCAAAAAGGGTATGATTACCCATATGTAATTATGAAATGGTAGAAATGGTTTTGGTGGTATGGGTTTTGGAGAAAGAGAAGATATTAAAGAAGGGTTGCATGTGAAATGATGGGAGTATGATATTGAATTGTTCTTGTTGCTATTATTATAAGTCCCCATATGGAGTGCATAGTCCACCCTACATCCCCCACTTTGGATTCTTGATAGAATCCTAAAGTTATGTGAAAATCCCTTGGGTGGGTGTGAAAATAATCTTGTATGTATCATGTGTGTAAATATTGTTTTGCTTGGCTTTGTTTGTACCCAGCTCCCTCGGTTGCCTCCTAGCTTGGGAGTGGTTGGTTTTCCAACCAAAGGTTGGGAGGTGAGCACTACCTTGGCCATGGAAAAACATTGTGTTTCTTGTGTAGGTAGAAAGGAAACTGAAAGATATGCAAAACTGAAGAGAAGAATATTCATGCTCAATTTACTATTTGTACGAGAAAAATGTATGATGTGAAACCCTTCCTTGTTGAGTGTCTTTTATTATCACTTCTTGAGATACTAAAAGGAATTTAGGAGTATATATATGTATATGTATTATTTCTCTTTATGGTTGTAATAAAGCTAACAATAAATGTATTCACTTGTAGATGAAAATATTTCACTCTGTATTAGGTGTACATATATATTGCCTTAAGGAAAGAAAATGCACTTTCTTGTGAAAGGAAAGGAAAATATACATTTTAGAGAAAGAAAAGTTCTGAACAAATATTTATGCACTCCTTTCAGTATAAAGAAATATAATATGAGTCTTATAGGCTACTTGCATGTTGTCTTATGATTTTCTAAGCTTTTTGTCTATAAAGTTTATTTCTTTTTATTTGCAAATAAATACATTGTTTACCCCCTTCTTGCAATATTTATAGGATGGAAATAAAATTACGAGGTTTTATATAAATGCACATAAATAAACAGAGTTTAAACAATTTTTCTTATGATTATGAGGAATGAAACTCTAAAATAAAATAAAAGAAAGTAATAATAATATATATATATATATATAAAATGAAAACGCATTTCTATTGGTTACTGCAAATTGTTACTATAGGAAGGAAGAGAAATAAAAGGAGTTGTAACATGCATTCTTTATAGACTTACCATCAATGTAACACATCTATCCTAAGAAATCAAGTAGAATTAGTTGTTTCTGATTGCATATACCAAATATACTAGGAGATGTAAAATATTGCTCTTATATTAATAGTTTTAGTTGTGTTGAATCTATTATTGACCTTGCAACTTTATACCTTAACTAAAGCTAGTAGGGACAAATAAAGTTAGTTCTTAGGATACATCCAGATTCCCGTATAAGGAATACACAATGTTTTCCCAAAGAGATAAAAGTAAGTAACACTAAAAAGTATATACGTTCTTAGCTCAACTGGATATTTATCCTTGTGTAAGTTTAGAATGATGCACTATTAAAACAAGGACAAGAATATATATCAATTTAAATAGCAGCACTAATAGTTACACAAGACTCACAATCGACCGTGGGTTCTAAAGGAGAGAGTAGAGACATTATAGCCTGTAGTTGACTCAATAAAAGATGCATATTTAAATGAATATAAATAAATTCGTAGTGAAACGTCTGTATAGGAGCGCCTAAGACTGTTCATGCTCCTAAAGGATCCCATCGCATACTCTGGTAAAGGCTTGAGCTATTAATCTTTGCTCCAATCTGCAAAAGGTGTCGAAGGAGAGCACAAAGTAATGCAAGAAAAAAATATATATAAATCAATCCCTCTGAGTAATTAGCCCTAGCATGCCTGCCACATTTGGTGTAGAAAGCAATGTATGAAACCTATAAAGAGGTTCGATAGAGATAAAATCTTGAATCAAACCCATATAAAAAGAAAGAGAGGGTTTTTGCCTTGGTTGGAGCTACAACTATCACTAATATAAAAATCATATAAACCATAGCTCTTATTTCTCATACCAATTCTAGGGTTGCCTAGACTAAATGGTTAAAGGTAAAGAGTCTAAACCAGTCAAATACGAAATTCCAGTCTCATGTCCAACTTCGATTGTAGCATGTTGTATTAGCTGGGGTAGCGTGAGGAGGATTTTAGCGCAGTCTTTAGAGGGTAGTAATAGCATGTATTGTCAAATCCATGAATCTGCACCAATGCAAAGACAATAGTTTTAAAACTGTTTATTCATTGGTTGATCAAAATCATTGCATCCTCAATGGAGTATTGTAGTTACCGCCCTTCATTTTTTCATATCTCTGCCAAGATCTCATGCTCCAAGAAATCTATGTATCAATTGGTTATTTATTACACTTCACAGCTTCCTACACAGTGAAATCTTGTATCAAATAGAAAAAGGGAGATTGATTCCTAAGTCTCATATTAGATAATTGAATTATCACTGCAATCTCTCCTATTTTGGTTAATTGTACATCACTTGGGTTTCGAGACTATTACCCACTCCCAAAATTATATCCTCCAATCTTAGTGAGATTCAATCTTTACTTGATTACTGCCTCTATCTGTTGTGTAAGTTGCACACCTCTTCTCCCCATTAGTATTATTCCTCTTCTGGTAATTCTCAGCTCCTTAAAGACTCTGTAGTCTTAGCATCAGCCATCTTCTAATTTTAAGCTACTATTAGCTATTCACGAGAATGTGCTGGAAATATCTTCAGGTTCATTGTGTTTATTTTGTGTTTGATGTTAAGACTGTGTGGAATAGACAACAGTCATTAACGGGACAGAATAATCTATTAATTCTTCAATTGTCAGTTGGATCTATATAAACATAAAATATGTTAATATATTGTAAAGATGCCCATCAATATTAATGCACTTGCAGAGCACTAATATCAATAGTAGTATTGTGGAAAAATTATGGTTCATGTAGTTACGTCATAATGTTACTTTGATATCATGTGCACGCGTTGTGGGGATTGCCTAAAATCCAAGGAAAATAATTAGTTTAATGTTTCCGTTTAGTTTCTTTTTGCTTATTACCTCCATTCTTAAGACATCATAGATAAAATGGATCCTTATAAGTTAAGGACATAAGAAACATTAAATAAATTTTAAAGAAGAAAAAGGTTTATGAAGTAGGCTACATGGATTTTAAGTAAGTAAAAGAAAAAGGTAAGTGATTTAGAAATTAGGTATTTTAAATATAAAGTTAAAGATAAGAGATTTAGAATAGGTTTAGGAAAGTTTGTTTAAATTATTTTCATTTATTAAATCTTAAGTTAGAATTTTTCTTGAGTGTAAGTTGAATGTTTTTAAAAGGATAAAATAAATAAATATGAAAATTTATATATATATATATATAATAGGATATTTAGTATAGGTATTAAATTTAAATATATAAGATGTTCAATATATAAGATTGCGATAAGTTGATATGGTTAATTATTAAATAAGATATATTGAATTAGAAATAAAATTGACTCATGCAAATTACTTTATGTTTTTAGGAGAATTTTATATTCATAGTGGAGTTCTTGTATGGATAAATTCTAGTTTATTATGATTAAAGTTTTTGGGAAACTTATTTACTTGGTAAATCTGTATCACAAAGGAAGTCAATGAATTAAGTGTGGAAAGATTAAATATAGATAGAATGGATTCATCTAATCATAGACCATATGTTTGGGCATGGTGAGGTTGATAAACCACATTTTAGGAAAAGAGATAGACTTTCTAACTGATCATCAAATTCCCATGATGAGTAGGCTCAGACAAAAGACCTATGGACAATATCGACAGATGAATTTTGACTAGATGAGAATTAAACTATTACTTATTCACACATAAATCAACATAGGGTGATTAGTAAACCTGTTACCAAGAAGAGGGTGTTTATGATGGACTCCACTCACTTGCACGCCCTACCTCATTCCCTACTCTCGAGTGATCTACCATTGATGTTACTATATGACCTTCGTCTCTTAGTGCATATATAGAAAACTATCTTATCTAGGCTTGGTTAACATTTATGGTTGAGTTGGTAAAAAAAAAAAGGAATAGTGGTGTTTTTGTCCATGTGTAAGTTATGGGCATTACACTATCCTTTCAAAATGCAAACAATGGTATTGGTTAATCATTTTCTTCTACTTCTTTCACAAACCATGAAGGGTTTATTTGATGATTGAAAAATTATTACTACTTGTATATGAAATAAATCATTCCTCTTACACACCTTTTTGCCATGTGATATTTGATTTAGTTCGGTCATGGTGTTGGTTTTTTTTGCCACATTGTATGTATGTATGTATGTATGTATGTATGTATAAATTTGTGTCTCCATGGTGTGAGGTAACATCAAACATCATTCTCCTTTCAAAGTGCAAACAATGGTACTCCTAATTCTTATTAGGATGCAATTAAATTATATATGTATGTATACACACATGTTATGTGTGTGTGTGTGTGTGTGTGTGTGCATGTGTGTGTATGCATGTATGTATGCACATACATACATACATATATTTATATATGTGTATGTATGCATGTATGTATATATATACCTTCCATAGTCATGACAACCTTCCAAAGAGAGTGCATGGAAAAATGATGGAAAAGAATGGGATAACCAAAAAAAAACATTAGTCGTATGCATTAATCAAAACTGAAATGAAGTTTAATTCGGTTGTAATGTGTTTGGTGTGCAATGCTAATGTTAGGAGATTAATATGTATGAGTGATTTTATAAGGTGCTAATGTGAATTAGACCCATTGACTTTTGAGTGGATTTGAATGATAAAATAGTTTTAATTAAATGTTAATAGTGACACATTTAGTTGTTTCTTTTGCTTTGCAATGTATACTAGTGATTTTCTGCAATGTATATGTATGCACATGTTTATATGAATACATGCATGTATGCTTATGTTTCTATGAATGTTTGCATGTATGCTTATATTTCTATGACTATATGCATGCATATAAATATGCAAAAAATCATAGATATATAAGGCTCCCCAAATAAACATCGAATCCAAATATAATGCAGAATTCAATCATATCATCTCTAAAAAGCTACGTAAGTGGCAACTGCAAATTCAAATTCTATAAAAAATTTAAATTTGAAACACAACAATCAAATTGAATGCATTCAATTGTCATATTCAAATTTATAAATAAGAGGGATAACAACCAACGACATTCATAATTATTCTCCTCTAGTAATATCATATCCATACTATAGACCATTGAACGGCATCCTTTGTGTTAGAACTATAAAATTTTGAGAATTTTATAGTTATTTACATAGATGAGTCAATAAAATAGTCCTCACCATAGGCAAAATTTCCTCTCTTCATAATATTTTGCCTATATTTTTTGCCATGTGGTCCCATAGTTTCCATCGAGTCATAAATATTTCACCATATAATCCATATTGACAAGAGAAGGCCATGGTCACCCCGACCTATAATGTATTTTCACTAATATATGTACTTGTTGCAGATTATCGGCAAAACACATATATCATCTCGGCGATAGAAGGGTCATATCGGCAAGAGAGTTGTTATTGGAATGAGTCATAACGAACTCATATATGTCTCATCGACTAGCACTTAGAGTAATGTATCAGCCAAACAAAATATTATCAGAGTGAGGTCTTACCAAAAGCATCGGGTCTTGTTGATAAAGCGCAAAGGGATTCCATTAGAAGACTATCGGGATGAGGTCACATAGTCTTGCCGACTCAAATGTCACACCGATAGAGATATGCATCAACGAAAATATGATTATGTCTCAATGACCAGAAAGTTACCACAGGGTGTATCTTGGTAAGACACAGTGAAGTCTATGAAACATCTCCCCGACTCAGAATTGTCACAGCGATATACAAAACTAAAGTGATAGCCATTGGTGAGATTCCAAATGTCGATGAGACTGGAGGATGTCTTGGCGAAAGGTTTAATGAACGTTGCAAAAGATATCGCCCCAGATTTGAAAATTTCTCACCGACAAGATGTTTGATGCGACAATATGAGTTTCAAATAAGTTTTCATATGTGCTTTAGCTGACACATTAATGGCACAACGAAAATAAGGGAGAATTCAATTGAAGGCATTTGTGTTGAATTGATAGTACAAGAATCAGCAAGGTGAACGGGAGCTAGGGCATTCTTCCAGTCTGAAGATCTCGAGCAAAATATAGTAAGTGATTGCACCTTAGCTCATTAGATTTTAACTTTTGTATCTTTGAAGAATGGAGTCCCCTAGCTTTGGAAAAGTTAAAAGTAGGAAACATAGTGAAGGAAGTCAAAAAAAAAAGAAGAAATAGAAAACCGAAGGGGAACATGAGGGCAAAAAATGAAGATTGAATCAGGACCTCATTGACCAATTTCCTGGTTCTAGGCCTAAGGCTAGAAGATCAACGCGGTTTAGGGCAGAATTGGAAAAACTAGATGATAAATGCATGTTTATTGGAGATGTTTGGACTCAAGTAAGCGGATATGAATTGTTCAATTTCCATTATCATCGAAGAAACTGTTTTGAACCAGTTTGCAATCCATGTAAGCTGAATGTGGGAAAACCGGTGTGCCCTAATGTATTTGTAAATGTAGAATTGGTAAAATTGCTAGCTGATCATTATGACCTAAAACACAAAGCTATATGTGACCCATCTGGAAAGCTACAAATACATTTTTAAAAAGAGGCAATAGGTGAGGTTTTCAATTTGGAAGGGTTTTGAAATGAGGAAATCATATACGAAGAATTGGAGAAGGAATTCTCAAGAATGGATACAATTTATAAGGGTTGGAGGCTGCCAATTCACAGTGTTAAATAGGGCAGCAAACCATTTCGTCTACAGGATAGTGATGGGCCTCCCTATTATGTGGACCTATTTGAACCTTACATGAAGTACACTTACTTCTCTATTTTCCAGGTATTGGGAATGGATGCCCTGGAATATATGTCAATTGTGCCAATGATAATTGTAGCAGATATCCAATACCACAATTCCAGGCCATTTGACAATGTCTCATACATTTTTAAGGGGCTTGATTCAGGATTAATGGCTATCAAGGGTGGATCATCTACTTTTCATCTTAGGCATTACTCACTTTTGATGCACATGGTGTTATACTTTAAACAAGAATTGGGAGTATGGCCTCCAGAGATGAGGATTTCTCAGTTCAGTAAAGATGGTGAAACATTACCAGTTCAATTGTGGACTGCTATTTGGAATAGCAGGTTTTCCAATGCTAGTTTCATTCATTTTGAGGAATATTTTGTGAAAACGTTGTATAATTTGTACAATTATCCTTGTAATTATTCATTATCTGATGAGATAAAGAGATTTCTTCGGCCAAAATATTTTAATGGGCTAGTTGATCATAATTGGGGAGATTGGTATTACTTGGAGGGAGCTACCATGATTAGAATCTATGGGTCTGAGGATGGGTATGTGCAGGATCATGATGGGCCAAAAAGTGGCAATATGATGGGTATGTGGCTGACGACTATTTTTTTACCCAAAACTGATGAAACAAAAAGGGTTTTTAAAGGAGATTCTCAGCTTTGCACCAATATAAATTATGCTTTACTTTTAATTTAATAATTAATTATTATTCATTTTCTATTCAAATTATGACTAAAGTCCTGATTAATAGGTTGATTGAAAAACATCTATGGTTTTCAAATGGTATCACATTTTTTGAATCCAATAAATGCATCACATTCTATACTTCGTATACTATAGGATTAAAAAAATAAAAATTGAATTTCATGAAGTTTTGGCCAAGTTAAGGTGGTCAAACGTACGAGTTTTTATATTTTTTTAAAATTTGTAATAAAAAAATCATAATTAATTATTTACTAAGAAAACAAATACAAAAAAATATGCATCACATCAAGGCATGAGTCCTCTAATTATATCTTAAATATTATAAAAAAATATTATCATTTTATTGTGGTTAGGGTGGTCAGACAGACACCTACTTCATATTTTTTCCCTGAAATTTAAGTACCCATGCATTGAAATTTCAAATTTTCACCAAATAGATTTTTTATAAAAAAAAAAAAACCTATTAGTTTAGAAACTACATTCAATTTTCGACAAATTCTATTCTTACATATTTTTTAAATAATATAGATAACTTATTCAAATTTTTACGTCAAGTTGCCTAACTCTGATTTTTCTAAATTTTTTGACACTTAATGGCCTATTTTTTCCATGACGATCCTGCACATATCCAGATGCCCCTTTCATTTTGCTAAAATAGTCCCAAATAGAATTGCACACTTGGAGATTGTCAGACAGATGGATTACTATAGTGTAATGAATTTTAGCTCTTTTGGGAAGCAGGATTTTATGCCTAGTACATTATGTTTCAGTGATTTTACTGTGTTGACCAAAGAAGGATATAATTTGATCCTTGACAAATTGCTTCAGTATAATATGAAGAGAGGACCACCCAAAAATAATTTTGACCCAGAAGGGTATATCAATTCTACTAAAATGAAGATAAACTTTGGAGGGTATCAGCATGTGCCCTATCCCTTTGATGATATGATTTGAAATCTGGAAGAAGAAGAAGCTGAAATGGTGGTTCAAAGATATGATCAAGGGCTACAGGATACATAACAATTGTCTTCTGTGGAAGTGAGACCTAAGGATAATGTGCTACAGGGCCAATAGGAAAGGTATCCAGATTGATAACTTAGCAGTATGTTTTCCCAACTAGAGAATTGAGTGTTGAAGAAAGTGGAGGGACAAATGTAAGGAATACTGAGTATAGATCTTTTGTTTCAGATGATGAGTTCATAAATTCCCCAGAGTTCAAAGCATTTCTGTATAAATAGAAAGGAAAGGAAATAAGGGAAAATGTTGATGATGTTACTATAGGAAATGAGGAGCAATTGCTACACCAATTGAGAAAATGTGTATATGAGGAGATTATAGGTATGACCCCTGAAAAGGGGAGGAAAATGTTGGAAAATGCTGGTGTCATGATCTTTCTCGGGCTTTATCTTAATTTTGCACTTGTCTTTGATAGTTTCTTAAGGGACATCAATGGTACACACACGCTTGACAAAGAAAAGGTAACAAAAGTGTATGTTGGATCCAAATGCAATACTGATGAAGGATCATTGATGATTCAGGCTTTGTACTCACCCCACAGGAAATTAGTAGTTATTGACACAAAAAAGGAATTTTGACCTATCATGAATCTAAAGGTTGGAGAGGCCGATCCTGTGGCTACTATAGAAATTGGAGTTAATATTGCAAAACTGAACAAAGCACAAATTCAGATGTTGATAAAAGAAAGGGAGATGTACAAACTAAATAACGAAAGGATCTCAAGAGAAAATGAAAAATTAAAGGATTTAGTAGGTGTTACTATGAAGACACCCAAGATGCTTACTCAAGGTGAAAGTTCTCAGTCAAAGGATCATTGGGAAGGATCAAATGCTTACTCCCAAGGAAAATATGATGCACTTGTGGAAATAATCAAGAAGAGGCAGAATGGTTTAACATCTTGGTTGAGTAAGCTCTAGGGGAAGTATTCTCATACACTTGCTGCATTGAAAGAGCATGAAAGGATGAATGAACGAATTATGGAAAAGTTTCAAGAAGTGAGCCAGAGAGATGCTGCTAATAGTGTAGCAATTGAAAATGCAAATCATTTTATAAATAAGAATCGAAACTTTATGATGAATTGCAGGGGGATGTGCAGGGATTGATAGATGCTGCTAAGAAAACATCGATCGCATTCTCTAATGATAGAGGAAAACTAAAAGAAGCTGCCAGATGGAAAAGTGAGAATGAGTCGATGCTGCGCAAAATTCTAAAGGTTGCTACTGCTGAAAACATGACATTGGAGGATGCGAGCGAATAGAATGAAAGGATGATAAGAATGGAAATTTCAATCTGAAATGCAATTGGAGATGTGGACACACATGAGCACCGGGATTATTTGGATCATCTGACTAAGAATCATTTTTGGCTAAACAGAGCTTAATCATCTTTTAATCTATTTGGTATGTAAACATATGACATTTCTGAAAGGACGCATCCTTTATGCATTCAATGTATAAATATCTATTTCAAAAATGAAATAGAGATATAAGAAGATAGATAGAAAATAGGATAGAAGAGGTATAGTAGAATACAATGTTTCACAAATATGAGACTATGATGCATGTTTTAAATTATGGAGTTATCAATGGAAATCATTTAATATGGTGCAGTCATTTCTGGTATCAGTTGTTTATTGTGTTCATTGAGAGAATTATTGAAGTTGTCTCCAAAGTTGGTGTTTTCTGGTTATTTAAATTGGTGTAACAAGTTTATATCCAGTTTCTTAGTGCATATTTGTTGTATCTGTATGTTCAATTGATTGGTTCTTTCAAGTAAAGATTAAATCCTTTAAGTTGATCATAGTAATTAGAGAATGTCAGTTGGATAATTAAGGAGAACTCAGTAATCATAACCCTGCATGTTTATACAAGTTATAAACTAAATTATATGTTGAACGACTTGAATACCTGCTAGAAAGAAGCACTTGTTTTATATTCCTTTTGACTTCGCTTACCCTATAAGGCACTAGTCTCCACATTTTCATCATTTGGTTTTATTCAATTCCTTTTTGCATCTGTTAACTGAGCATATTAGGATTTAGTTTTGAATATTTCTATACAATTTATACCAAATTTTATTTTATTTGCCAACTTCCATCTGCCATCATGGAAAAATCACTACAAGAGAGAAGATCATAAGTCAAGTCTGCCCAATTCATATAGGTACACCCACCTAGGTCCAACAACACCTAAATAGTAGAAAGCTTAAACCATTTGGCTTTGTCTATTACCCTAAAACGTACCAAGAGATTGGCAACCTCTTGAGATATTCTTACCTACATTTTTGAGAGCTAACAAATTGGAGACTCCGCTGGGGACAAATCAATTCAGAATCAAGGCCTTGATCATAGATTCAGAAACCTTGTATAGACTCCACTGGGAATAATAAAAAAAAACATTTTCTCAATTTGACTCTGATAAAAACATTGCAACATGAATGGAAGAAGGTCTCAATATAGGGGAGGTCATACTGGAGCCCCTACTAGCAGTAGTAAATGGACACACAAGGAGGATAGGGTTAATAAGGGTAAAAGGATAAATGAGGATATGTCCATGACGAACAAAAACAAAACATCAATACCACATTGTGAAACATACGACTGTTATGACACATGGAGAGATAATTCAAGTGCAGAGCCTTGTACCCCGGAAGATCAAAGAAATCCTTTTAATGATCCTTAGAAAAAGGTTGAGTTTAGAGCTGAACTTGAGGTTGAACGAATCAGAAATCAGCAAGAATATGATCTAAAAATGTAGGGTGATCAGAATGAACTTATTGATCATGAATCTCCTCAAGAAAATTATGAATCTTTAACCTATGAAGAAGTTAAAGCATGGTTTGAATCTCAGAAAAAGGAGAGGGAAGAATAGGAGAAAGCCCAGATGATACAAGCAATGAGAGAATTCAAATTGTAGAAAGCTCAGAACATTACTCAGACAGCCGGTTTCCCCACAAAGTATGTACCACCTCATAAGCAGGGTAATCATTGTGTAGGGCCTTCTGATCCACCAAGGGTTCCACACCATCAAGTAGGGAATCAATACAAACAGCCAAATCATCCACTTCATATTCCCACACAATATACAAATATGCAGCCACCTCATAATCAGCATTATGTACCACATCATCATACACAATTCAACAATCCAATGTACCAATATCAGTATCCATCAAACCCTCCCCCTCGCCAGTATACAACAATGATCAGACAATTTGACTTGGAAGGTTTTCAATTATAGCCTTACCCTATGGATGGCAGTTGGAGAGGTCTAGTGCCTAAGTTTATAGAGAGTAGTGCAATTTCTGTTGAAAACCATTTAAGGAGTTTCAATGCCTTCATTCAAGATTTGGATGTACCTTATGAAGATTTACATATGAGGTTATTCATGATGTCGCTTACTGAACAAGCCAGAGATTGGTTCAACAGCCTAACAACAACCACTGTTGATTCTCTCAAAATATTTCAAGACCGATTTCTCAAGCAATATGGGAATCAAAGTGCACGTGATGCTGCTCTTCATGAATTGATGTGAATTAAGAAAAATTAGAATGACTCAATTTATGATTTCAACCAAAGATTCAATAAACTACAGAATAAAATTCCTCCTGGATCAAAATTACCAGACTCTATAGCATTGAGTGTTTAATTGAATGCATTTGATCCAAAAATAGGGTACGAATTAAGAAATAGGTTCCCAAGAGATTTGGCTGAAGCCCAGAAGACAACATTAACAATTGAAAACAATAGGAGGGCTACTGGGATAATTGATAAAATAGACAACCCTAGGGCTTCCCAACAAACCAATAATTATCAATACAAATAGGAGAACACATACAAGAATGAAAGGCTGAGGTTACATGACATGCCTTATCACACAAACTAGAAAGATGGAAAACCTATAACAAATAGGCCTAGAAACAAAGAAAATCTTGATCCACTGAGGAAGAAGGGAACCTATATGGTAAATAACAATTACATCTGTGATGTTTGTGATGAGCCACATTCCCCAGATTATTGTGTTGTAGCCCAGAGAATGCAAGAAGAAGGATGTTGATGGGAAATAGTGGAGAAGATCACACAGTGTATTTGAGTACAAATACTTTTCACCATGTTGAAAAGAGGTACTCATCTTCAGAGGATAAAGGTTATGAGTATGATGTTTCAAATCAAAAATACAATGTCCATATCGTTGAACAACAGGTCCTTTCTGACTTTGAAGAAGATTATACAGAGCCACATTCTCTTGAAATACCTACTCAATGCAATATGAGGAAACTTACTGAAGAGGAGATAGAGAGATTAACCATTGTTGCAGTTGAAGAAGCAAAGAGTAAGTACTAGTTGAGAAATAGGACAGTAAATGAGAAGGAAGGTGTCCCCAGGGGAATCTTTATGAAGGAGCAAAAGGCAACACAAGGAACTGTGAAAAAGGCTGAAAATAAACAACATGATAAAAGTGAACATAAGCCTGTCCAAAAGGAGGAAGTGAAGGAATTGCACAAAGAAATGCAAAAGCCTGATCAGCCAAGTAAACGAGAAAAGGAGGAAAACAAAGAAGAAACGTCAGAATAAAAGAAAACGGTTAAGGTGGAGGGTTCTTCCTTTGACTTCACTCAGGCTTTATCTCAGGTAAAGATTTCTATTCCACTTCTTAAGATGATGAAAATTAAGGAATATAGAGATAGTGTTGTTCAATTAATAACAAATGGGAATGAAAAACATATAAGTTCTGAAAGCAAAATGACCACTAAAACTGTTAATAAGCAAGAGAAAGTGAATATTCTAGAAGTGTGTCTTAATAGTGAATTATTAAATCCCCCACAAGTTGATCCTTTTTTCACTACATTACTCATAAATAACAAACTACTGAGGAATTGCATGATAGACTCTAGTGCTGCTATAAATATGATGCCAGTAGGAGTTATGAAACAACTTGACATGTGGGTGGATACCAATGGAGGTAAGTGCTATGCAATGGATAAACGACCTGTTCCTATGATGGGTATAATGAAAGATGTTGAAGTCAAGTTAGCTGCTTATCCTCAGGTGGCCTATACCATTGATATAATAGTAATTGACACCCCTCCCTAGTTTTGGATGCTTCTATCAAGATAGTGGACAACCGCGGTTGGTGGAAATGTCTAGTTTGATCTATCTTATGCAACAATTATGGTAAATGGTCAGGAAGTTAAGTTATATAGGGAGCCAATGATGAACCAGGTTGTTGACTATGTACCACAAGATCAAATCAATTGTTTTTGTGATGTCAATCTTGGAAGTTTTAAGATAGAACCAGCCCAGCCATAATTAGTCATGCTAACCCAATTGAAAAGCATGTGGCACAAAATTGCAATGGTGTGTGGAAAATGTATTTTGATGGAGCATGCAACCAAGAAGGTAATGGAGCGGGGATAGTGTTTGTTTCAACTGAAGGTATTACATTTAAGTATTCATTCCTATTAACATTTGAATGTACAAACAATGTGGCAGAATATGAAGCTTTATTGACACATTTGAACATAGCTGTGAAACATAAAATCAAGTTGTTGGTTGTTTCACAAATTAAATCAAAGTATACAACAAAACATAAAAGACTGAAACAATACATGAATGTTGTATGGGATAGAATTGAGTTGTTTGATGCCTTCTCAATTGAGTGGATTGATAGGTCAAAGAACATAATGGCTGATTTTTTAGCAAATGTGGTGCTGAAAAGAGATCACATTACATTGGCTGGAGTATCATAAATTGAGTTCAAGACAAGGCTTGTTGTGCCTGATAACATATATAGTTGGCGGGTCTTTAATGATGATGCTGACCTTTTGAAGTTCCTCCACTGTATAGATCAGTATGAAGCACAAGAAATTGATTTCAATGCCTTTGTTGAAGAA
Organism: Sequoia sempervirens; assembly: GCA_007258455.2. Lineage (NCBI taxonomy): Eukaryota > Viridiplantae > Streptophyta > Pinopsida > Cupressales > Cupressaceae > Sequoia > Sequoia sempervirens. Next base: position 19,495 of record VDFB02391561.1, read on the forward strand.
GTGGATGGGAAGCAAATAGTATTTGGGAAGGAGATCTTATAGCTTAAAGCAAATAAGCTTCCTAAAGGTTTGGTGGCATTCGAGAAGGTGTATGATGGGAGTGATCAGTCCCTCATGAAGCAAGCACTAGTTAAAAGGGAGGATATTGGAGAAATTAACTTGGGAACTGAGATGGCACCAATAAATGTGTACATAGGAAAGAAGATAAGCCCTACAATTAGAAAAATGTTGATAGAGTTGCTGAGAAAATATAAACATGTGTTTTCTTGGTCTTATGAAGATCTAAAAGCATAAAGGGAAGATTTGTTTCAGCATGAAATACCATTGAAGCCAGATGCTAAGCCATTCAGACAAAATTAAAGACCCATAAATCCAACATTGGAGCCTAAAATGCAGGAAGAATTGGAAAAGCTCAGAGATGGGGGAATCATTAAACCAATCAGGCATTCAATGTGGGTCTCAAACTTGGTCCGTGTGAGAAAGAAAAATGGAGATATTAGGCTATGTGTAGATTTCAGAAATCTAAACATGGCATCCCTCAAAGATAATTATCCTCTACCCAATATGGAGGCTATATTGCATCAGGTAACAAGGTACGAACTGTTGTCTATGATGGATGGGTTCTCAGGCTATAACTAGGTTAAATTCAAGGAGTTTGAACAGTATAAGATGACTTTTACCACTCCTTGGGGGACATATGTTTATCTAAGAATGCCATTTGGTCTCACAAATGCAGGAGCAACCTTCCAAAGAGCTATGGACATAGAATTTGCAGACCTAATCAATGCTATCATGGTGGTGTACCAGGACGACCTTACTGCTTACTCAAAGAAGGCTGAAGATCATGTACAACATCTGGAAAAGGTATTTATAAAAGCCCTAAAATATGGTATTAGCTTGAACCCTAAGAAATGTCATTTTGCAGTCACAGAGGGTAAGCTCTTGGGACATATTGTCTCAAAAGAAGGGATTATGATAGATCCTGAAAGAGTTGAGGCCATTTATAAAATTCTTGTCCCTAAAACTATTAAGGCTATATAGTCATTCTTTGGACAGATTAATTTTGTTAGGAGATTTATTTCTAACTTTGCTGAGATCATTAAACCCATATCAAAAATTTTGAGGAAAGGAAAAAAAGTAGAATGGATTGTAGAATCCTTGGAAGCTTTTATATCCATCAAAAGGGCCATCAAGGAAGCTCCTATCCTTAAATCTCCAGATTTTACAAAACCTTTTTAGATATTTGCATTCGCTTCAATGCACACTATTGTTGTTGTTATGCTACAGAAGAATGAGGAAGGTCATGAACAGCCTGTGTCTTTCTTCAGTAAGTCATTACAAGGTTCAAAATTAAAGTATGATATAATGGAAAAACAAGCATTTGCACTAGTGAAAACTACAAAGGCTTTCAGGCCATATCTAGTTGGAGCAAAGGTGATTGCTTATTTCCCTCATGCAGCTGTCAAGGATATTCTAACATAGTCTAAAGTAACAGGAAAAAGATGCAGATGAATTAACAAAATCCAAGAGTTTGACATGGGGATACAAATTACTAAATTGGTAAGAGGTCAGGGCTTGGCTAAGTTAATGGCAGAAGCGATTATTGAAGCAAATCAAATTTGCAATATAGAAGAAGAGACTGCAATTGCAAGCATTGAGCATACTCCTTGGTATGCAGATATCATGCATTACCTTAAATACATGAAGTTTCCAAAGGGATTGAGTGGCAACCAGAAAAGAACTCTAAAGTTGTAGGCATCTAAGTATGTCTTCATGGATGGAGATCTATTTTGGAAGAACAGGGATGGTATACTATTGTTATGTCTAGATGAATCACAAGCCAGGCATGTCTTAAGTGAAATGCATGAAGGGGTTTGTGGAGGGTATTACTTAGCAAAGACAATTGCGCATAAAATTCTCAGGGCAGGTTATTATTGGCCAAAGGTTTTTAATGACTCTTACATATGTAAGAAAATGTGAAGCCTACCAGAAATTCTCTGGAAAATTGAAGTATCAGGGAGCTTTGCCACTTCGACCCTTGCAGGCCGATGCCCCTTTTCATCAATGGGGTATTGATTTCATTGGGGAGATACAAGAAAAATCAAATGGAGGACATAAATGGATACTGGTGGCCACTGATTATTTTACCAAATGGGTAGAAGCAGTCCCAACTAAGCAGGATACAAGAAAAGTGGTGAAAATTTTTCTAATGGAGAACATTATTACCAAATTGGGTACACCACTAAGGCTGATTACTGAAAATGGGATGTGTTTCAGATCTGATGAATTCAGAAAATTTTGCAGCACGTATGGCATTGCCATTTCTTATGCAGCTCCTTACCATCCACAAGCGAATGGTCAAGTAGATTCTAGCAATAAAATTCTTCTAAAAATTATAAGGAGGATGCTAGGTCAGAACAAGAAGGCTTGGGATTCAAAATTGAGATAGTTATTTGGGCTAACAGAATCACTGTAAAGAAGGCAATTGGAAAATCCCCACTTGAATTGGTGTATGGAACACAATCCAGGATGCCTTTACAAAACTTGTTACCAGTCTACAAGTTTATTCTTCAGGAGGATATAGACATCCCAAAACCTATGGAGGAGAGAATGGAACAACTGGCTAAACTTGACGAGATAAGAAGAGGAGCTCAAAATCAGAACATAAAGTCATAGACATAGATGAAGTATCTATTTGATAAAAAGGCGAAAGATGGAAAATTTGAAGAAAATGATTTGGTACTGATGTGGAACAGAAGGTGTCAGGAGAAGGGAAATCATGGGAAATTTGAAGCCTTGTGGCTGGGACCTTTTGTGGTTGTTGGAAAGAGGGGCGAAGATTCATATTATCTATAGAATATGGCTAGTCAAGATCAGGAGTTTTATGTACATGGGAAATTTCTAAAACATTTTTTCTCTTGAGCAATATAGAGGATTAAGGGTTGCCAGTGCATGGACAATTCTTAACAATCCTCTCAAAATTCCACCTTCCATGCACAGTAGTCTAGGAAATAAAAGGAACAAGAATTTCTAGTACATGGACAATCCTGGTTCTCCTTCTTTCTAAAATTTTTCCATGTATAGTAGTGTAGCATCATATTCATTTCCATTTCCTTTCATTTCATCATGCTCACATGATCCATCACCTTGAGTTTGGTCTGCTCACCCAGAAAATATGGATCCTTGCAATGATCTTACAATCATTCATCCCTAGACGGAGCCACTATTAGAACTATAAAATTTTGAGAATTTTATAGTTATTTATACAGATGAGTCAATAAAATAGTCCTCACCATAGGCACAATTTCCTCTCTTCATAATATTTTTCCTATATTTTTTGCCATGTGGTCCCATAGTTTCAATCGAGTCATGAATATTTCACCATATAATCCATATCAACAAGAGAAGGTCATGGTCTCCCCGACCTATAATGTCTTTTCACTAATATATACTTGCTACAGATTATCGACAAAACACATCTATCATCTCGACGACAGAAGGGTCATATCAACAAGAGAGTTGTTATCGGAATGAGTCATAACGAACTCATATATGTCTCACCGACTAGCGCTTGGAGTAATGTATCATCCAAACAAAATATTATTGGAGTGAGGTCTTACCAAAAGCATCGGGTCTTGCCGATAAAGCACAAAGGGATTCCATCAGAAGACTATCGGGATGAGGTCACATAGTCTTGCCGACTCAAATGTCATATCAATAGACATATGCATTGGCGAAAGTATGATTATGTCTCAACAACCAGAAAGTTACCACGGGGTGTATCTCAGTAAGACACAATGAAGTCTATGAAACATCTCCCTAACTCGGAATTGTCACAGTGATAGACAAAACTAAAGCGATAGCCATCTGTGAGATTCCAAATGTAAATGAGACGGCAGGATGTCTTGGTGAAAGGTTTAATGAACGTTGCAAAAGATATCACCCCAGATTTGAAAATTTCTCACCGATAAGATGTTTGATGCGACAGTATGATTTTCAAATAAGTTTTCATTCATGCTTCAATGGACAGATTAATGGTGTGACAGAAATAAGGGAGAATTCAATTGAAGGCATTTGTGTTGAATTGATAGCAAAAGAATCAAAAAGGTGAATGGGAGCCAGGGAATTCTTCCAGTCTGAAGATCTCGAGCAAAATACAGTAAGTGATTGCACCTTAGCTCATCAAATTTTAACTTTTGTATCTTTGAAGAATGGAGTCCCCTAGCTCTGGAAAAGTTAAAATTAGGAAACATAGTGAAGGAAGTCAAACAAAGGGGAAGAAATAGAAAATTGAAGGGGAACATGAGACCACAGAATGACGATTGAATCAAGACCTCATTGATCAATTTTCTAGTTCTGGGCCTAAGGCTAGAAGATTAGCGCAACTTAGCGCAGAATTGTACAAACTAGATGATAAATGGAAGTTTATTGGAGACGTTTGGACTCAAGTAAGGGGATATGAATTGTTCAATTTCCATTATCATCAAAGAAACTATTTTGAACCAATTTGCAATCCATGGAAGCTGAATGTGGGAAAACTGGTGTGCCCTAACGTATTCGTAAATGCATAATTGGTAAAATTGCCAGCTGATCATTATGACCAAAAACACAAAGCTATATGTGACCCATCTGGAAAGCCACAAATACATTTTTCAAAAGAGGCAATAGGTGAGGTTTTCAATTTTGAAGGGTTTTACAATTAGGAAATCATATACGAATAATTGGAGAAGGAATTCTCGAGAATGGATATGATTTATAAGGGTTGGAGGCTGCCAATTTACAGGGTTAAATAGGGCAGCAAACTAGTTCCTCTACAGGATAGTAATGGGCCTCCCCATCATGTGGACCTATTTAAACCTTACATGAAGTACACTTACTTCTCTGTTTTCCAGGTATTGGGAATGGATGCTCTGGAATACATGTCAATTGTGTTAATGATAATTGCAACAAACATCCAATACCACAATTCTAGGGCATTTGACTATGCCTCATACATTTTTAAGGGGATTCATTTAGGATTAATGGCTATCAAGGGTGGATCATCTACTTTTCATCTTAGGCATTACTCACTTTTGATGTACATGGTGTTATACTTTGGACAAGAATTGGGAGTATGGCCTCCAAAGATGAGGATTTCTCAGTTCAGTAAAGATGGTGAAACATTACCAGTTCAATTGTGGACTGTTGTTTGGGATAGTAGGTTTGCCAATGCTAGTTTCAATCATTTTGAGGAATATTTTGTGAAAACGTTGTATAAATTGTACAATTATCCTTGTAATTATTCATTATCAGATGAGTTAAAGAGATTTCTTCGGTCAAAATATTTCAATGGGCCAATTGATCATAACTGGGGAGATTGGTATTGCTTGGAGGGAGCTACCATGATTAGAATTTATGGGTTTGAGGATGCCCCTTTCATTTTTCCAAAAATAGTCCCAAATAGAATTGCACACTTGGAGATTGCCAGACAGATGGATTACTGCAGTGTAATGAATTTCAGCTCTTTTGGGAAGCAAAATTTTATGCCTAGTACATTATGTTTTGGTGATTTTACTGTGTTGGCCAAAGAAGGATATAATTTGATCCTTGACAAATTGCTTCAGTATAATATGAAGAGAGGACCACCCAAAAAGAATTTTGACCCATAAGGGTATATCAATTCTACTAAAATGAAGATAAACTTTGGAGGGTATCAGCATGTGCCCTATCACTTTGATGATATGATTCAGAATTTGGAAGAAGAAGAAACTGAAATGGTGGTTGAAAGATATAATCAAGGGCTACAAGATACAGAACAATTGTCTTCTGGGGAAGCGAGACCTAAGGATAATGTGCTATAGGGCCAACCAAGAAAGGTATCCAGATTCAGAACTCAGTAGTATGTTTGCCCAACCAGAGAATTGAGTGTTGAAGAAAGTGGAGGGAAAAAATGTAAGGAATATTGAGTATAGATATTTTGTTTTAGATGATGAGTTCATAAATTCCCTAGAGTTCAAAGCATTTCTGTATAAATAGAAAGGAAAGGAAATAAGGGCAAAGGTTGATGATGTTACTATAGGAAATGAGGAGCGATTGTTGAACCAATTGAGAAAATGTGTGGATGAGGAGATGATAGGTATGACACCTGAAAAGGGGAGGAAAATGTTGGAAAATGTTGGTGTCATGATCTTTCCTGGGCTTGATCTTAATTCTGCACTTGTCTTTGATAGTTTCTTAAGGGACAACAATGCTACACACAAGCTTGCATAATTGTATGTTGGATCCAAATACAATACTGATGAAGGATCATTGATGATTTGGGCCTTGTACCCACCCCATAGGAAATCAGTAGTTATTGACACAAAAAAGGAATTTGGACATGTCATGAATCTAAAGGTTGGAGAGGCCGATCCTATGGCTACTGCAGAAATTGGAGTTAATATTGCAAAACTGAACAAAGCACAAATTCAGATGTTGATAAAAGAAAGGGAGATGTACAAACTAAATAACGAAAGGATGTTGAGAGAAAATGACAGATTAAAGGATTTAGTTGGTGTTACTATGAAGACACCCAGGATGCTTACTCAAGGCGAAATTTCTCAGTCAAAGGATCATTGGGAAGGATCAAGTGCTTACTCCCAAGGAAAATATGATGCACTTGTGGCAATAATCAAGAAGAGGCGGGATGGTTTAACATCTTGGTTGAGTAAGCTCTATGGGAAGTATTCTCATACACTTGTTGCATTGAAAGAGCATGAAAGGATGAATGAACGAATTATGGAAAAGTTTCAAGAAGTGAGCCAGAGAGATGCTGCTAATAGTGTAGCAATTGAAAATACAAATCATTTTATAAATAGGCATCCAAAATTCTATGGTGAATTGCAGGGGGATGTGCAGGGATTGATAGATGCTGCTAAGAAAACTAAAATAAGTTGCTAGATGGAAAAGTGAGAATGAGTCGATGCTGCACGAAATTATGAAGGTTGCTACTGCTGAAAACAAGACATTGGAGGATGCGAGCAAACATAATGAAAGGATGATAAGGATGGAAATTTCAATCCAAAATGCAATTGGAGATGCAGATACACATGAGCGCCAGGATTATTTGGATCATCTAACTAAGACTCATTTGTTGCTAAATAGAGCTTAATCATCTTTTAATCTATTTGTTATGTAAACATATGACATTTCCGAAAGGACACATCCTTTCATGTATTTGAAATATAAATATATGTTTCGAAAATGAAATAGAGATATAAGAAGATAGATAGAAAATAGGATAGAATAGGTACAATAGAGTACAATGTTTCACAAATATGAGACTATGATGCATGTTTGAAATTATGGAGTTATCAATGGAAATCATTTAATATGGTGCAGTCATTTCTGGTATTAGTTGTTTATTGTGTTCATTGAGAGCATTATTGAAGTTGTCTCCAAAGTTGGTGTTTTTTGGTTATTTAAATTGGTGTAACAAGTTTATATCCAGTTTCTCATTGCACATTTTTTGTATATGTATAGTTAATTGATTGGTTCTTTCAAGTAAAGATTAAATCCTTTAAGTTGATCATAGTAATTAGAGAATGTCAGTTGGATAATTAACGAGAACTCAGTAATCATAACCCTACATGTTTATACAAGTTATAAACTAAATTATATGTTGAACGACTTAAATACCTGCCAGAAAGAAGCACTTGTTTTATATTCCTTTTGACTCCACTTACCTTATAAGGCACTAGTCTCCACATTTGCATTATTCGGTTTTATTCAATTCCTTTTTACATTTGTTAACTGAGCATATTAGGATTTAGTTTTGAATATTGCTATACAATTTATACCAAATTTAATTTTATTTTCCCACTTCCATCTGCCATCATGGAAAAATCACTGAAAGAGAGAAGATCATAAGTCAAGTCTTCCCAGTTCATATGGGTATACCTTCCTAGGTCTAGTAGCACCTAAAGAGTAGAAAGCTTAAACCAATTGGCTTTGTCTATTACCCTAAAACATACCAAGAGATTGGCAACCTCTTGAGGTATTCTTACCTACATTTTTGAGAGCTAACACTTTGCACATTCCTCATATATCCAAGGGTGATGAGAAACAATGAATATAAGTTGAATAAATATTGGAATACAATTCCATTAACATTTAATTTTTTTTACATATTTTTATTTATTACATATGGAACTTTTAATATGTTGTACTTGATTAATTATGTGTTGTTGTACATGCATCATTTTAAAAGTAGTATGATGTTTCTATGTTACTAGGCATGGTTTTAAATATTTTATTGCAGGCATAGGAGAACAAGGAGTGATGGTGCAGCAATGTTCATGGTGGGTAGTTTGGTAAATGTGTTTTTCAACACACCAAATAATTAAGGAATCTTTTGTTCGGTAAATGTGTTAGAGAGGGAAATCCATTAATCAAAACTGAGAAGGATGCCGATGACACACAACCCATGACCTAGGAAATTTAGTCTGGATGAAATCCAAAGGTGGCAAGCATATGCTAGAGAAATAACCACCTGACTCTGTCATAAGCTTTCGACATATCCAATTTAATAAACATTGCTTTCTCCTTAGAAGAGGACATGGAATACACTACTTCCATTTCCACCACAATCTCATCAACAATTTTTCAACCTTTGACAAAGCCCCCTTGTTCAAAATATATAAAAGAAGCCAGACAATTTTTCAACCTTTCCACCATCAGCTTTGTGACAATCTTAAACATCACATTACATGGAGAAATAGGTCTAAAACCATCAAAGGAGTTGGCCCCCTCTTTTTAAGGAATAAGGGACACTAAGGTTGAGTTAAAAGGATGAAGCATCTAATTATTAAATTTAGACTCTCTAACAACTTCTAACAAATCAAATTTTAGAATGTCCCAAAACTCTTGGAAAAACTCAATCGAAAAGCAATCAGGGCCTAGTGCCTTACCTTTCTTCATCTGGAAAATGATGCTCTCAACCTCCTCCAAAGAAACAAGATTTAGAAGAAAATTATTCATCTCCCTGAAAGCCATTGGAGGAATGCACTCGAGGACATAATCCTCTTCCACCACCGCCATCAGAGAATCCTCAGTGAAAAGGGCTGAGAGAAAATTAATAGCCTCCTCTGAGATAGCTTGAGAAGAAGAGAGAATTTCCCCATGACCAAAAACATTAGAAGTAATAAAGTTACCACACCTTCATTCTTTAACAGAATTCTAGAAAAAAGTTGTGTTCTTATCCCCTTCCTTCAGCGAATCAAGACGAGATTTTTGTTTCTAGAAAATCTCCTCCCACAGTTCCCATTCAGCAAGATCCATAGAGAGTCTAGTTTATTCCTTGAGAAGATCAATTGTCATTACCTCTTCCTTAATTTTGAAAGTGATGCTATCCAAATGAGCCTAAATCTATTTTTTTCTCAAGGAAAATAGTTCTAAAATAAACTATATTCCATTTTTTGTGCCTATATTTAACATTTTGAAGTCTCTTAAAAAAGGAAAAAATGGTAGTGCCAAAGGCAAGCTTCCCTTAAGACCACCATTGCACAACCAACTGGTATAAAATAGGATCATGAAGCCACATGAGCTAGAATTTAAAAGGAGGGTTCCTAGGAATAGTAAATTGGCTAGAAGAGAACTTGATTGGCCAATGATCGAAACCCTTTCATCCCAAGATTTAAGAAGAAGAAGCCCAACAATCCCCCACCCAATAAGCTAAAAG
>VDFB02391562.1:0-16125 GCA_007258455.2 Sequoia sempervirens
ATAATATATATTTTAATATACTATAATATATATTTAATATAATATATATTATATATTAATTATATAATATAATATATATATCATATGTATAATATAATAATATTAAACATTATATATTAGTAATAATATAATTTATATATTAAAAATATAATATAATGATATAATATATTATATTTATCTATTATAGAATATAATACAGTGATATAATAAACTAATTATATATTATATTATAGTATATTAATATTAATATTATAATATATATTATATAATAATATAATAAATATTAACACATTTTTTTAATATGATTTCATTGGAAATGAATATTTGTTGACACGAATGTTACACAGGCACATGTAGGAACATGATAACCTACCTTTCTTGAAAGATCCACCAAGAATCCATAAATTGAAAGACAATCTTGGTTAATCCCAAGGCTTGGGAATGTTAGGTCTTGATGCACTATGTTCACTTAGGGTTTGTTGTGTAAATTTACTATTAATCATGAGGGTTCTATAGTTTTTTAAGCTCACCAGTATCCAACAAAGGTTCAACCAAATTAAGCATACATCACTCCATAACCTCATGAACATAAATGATTTGCAAGAAATAATTCATGAATTCAAATCTTTTGCAAAGGATTAGAAAATTTAACATGCATTACTCTATAACTTCATGAATAAGAAATATTTATGATAATAATCCATGAATTTATAATTTTTTGAAACATGTTCAGGAAATACTTAACATCTATTCTAAAGGAAAAACATTAAAGATCCTAAGATTTAAAGTTCTCCTAGCTCTTATCCATGTATACACCATGAAATAAACTAAATCAAATAAAACCACTTTATACTTCACTAGATTGCTTCACAAATAGGAATAGAATGATGCAAGAATTTAAAGAAACATGAGATCATTTGCCACCAAATAATGTCAATATGCACCCAAAGCTGGTGCAACACATTGGCTTCTCTGATAGAAACAAACAATTAGCTATGTAGGATTTCACATCAGGAAATAGCTTTAAATCTGGCTTTGATATTAGTAAACTTCAATGGAGAATACAAGTTTTTATATTGGAATAGTACAAAAAATAGGAAAAATAAATAAAATTGGTAAGAATTCCAATTTTAAGTTTTCGTAATTCCACAAGTTCTGAACCTTTGTAAAATGACAGTCAAAGAGTTTCAAAAGAACACATGAAAGAGAATCAAAAGAACAAATCATAAAGCAACACGTGGCATGTGATAGTTGGCATAAGAGTATTCTGGAACAAGTCAACAACATCTTTGAATTTCTCTTCTATTCATTGATGCTTTGAGACCAATATCAGAAGTAGGTCGGGTTCCCTCTATTTGTCAAAAAAAATTAGGAACTCTTTGGATACTCATATTGATTAGGTGGATGTAGAAATTTTAATCCACCAACCTTGTGGTTCCAGTTTCATTCTTTGGGTTTGGGGAACACTCGCACTGAGGAAATACCAAGGAACTTTTAGCTATACCCATCCTCTACAGAAAACTTGGGTTCTTGATCATTCGATTTCCCTTTGTACATGCTTCTAGAACACACATCATCCAATTTGGAACATTGCATGGTTTATTCATGTAATTGTTTTTCCTAATCGTCCATACCTTAGCCATTGTTTATCTCTTGCAAACAAGATACCACACGTCATTTCCTTTTGAAAAATCAAATAGAGCATCACTAAAATTAAACATGTTTAAAGTTATTTTACTTTAAGAATTTGAAACATGTCCTTTGCCCCCTCAAATAAATATTAGCTCAAGTAGATTTTTGGACATTTGGTGTATTGGGGAAAATTTAGTGGCATGTATAAAATTTTGCACTACTACACCATCTACTTGAGTACTTGGTACCCAAAACCTGACTTCCAATAAAACACTTATATAACCTTTTAGTGTCCTCTAGATAGACCATGAAACCTTAGAAACACGCTTTTTTCCACCTCCTTCATATCCAAAGACTTTTAGTTTGTGGTTACGGTACCTTGTGCCACTTTTTCCTTTTGATGGTGTAGCCATCTTGTCCATACAGCCGGACCCAACTTCCTTGAAATCTCAACTTTTTTTTGTTTTTGACAATCCTTTCTCTGATGTGATCCCTTTTAAAGCTTTGTGATCTTCATTTCATACTTCTCCTTTGGGACAATTAGCTAGCAGGAAATTTCTAAAGGTAATTTTTTAAATTAGGTTCCCAAGCCTTACATTCTTGGGGTGTGTTGTAAGACCACACAACAACTTGCTACCAACAAAACCAAATTCAATAGAAACCTGAGAATCAACCAATCAAAGTAAATTAAAACTTAGATATATATTTTGAAATAATTTATCACCCTCACTTGACTACTAGCATAAAAAACCATGAAATATTACTGAAGAGCAGTAGTGTGTGGATTGATTAATTCCCATCTCCAAGGTTTAACCAAAGAAATTAGGCCATTTATATTGAGCTTCCTAGTTTAGTAATCCTTCTTAGCTATCCTGGACATTACCTTACTATCAGTCAAGTGCCCATAGCCCCGGAAAGGTTATCTTTGTAATTCCCCCAAACATAGTTGTACTATCATTCAGGCATCCATACCCTTGGTAGAGATATTTGGATAGCCTAAAGAGTTGAATTCTATTTTGATATTTTCATTTTTTTTAAAATATTTCTTTGTAAGCTCTTTCACTTCAACTTGTGAGCAATGAAGCCTAATATTAGGTTGGGAATTACAGCAGTAGCAAAGGTTTCCTTTTGATTTTTCACTCAATATAAACATCCTTCACTCCTTTCGTCAACTCCCAAAGATTTATTTAAAATTTTATGTATGTGAGACCCTTAAGAAAAATTTCATCAGCCTTATGCTAACCGTCAAATAATTGTCATTCCTCATTTCACAAAAAAAAGCATAAGATAAAATTTAGCTTCAATTTGCTTGATTACTTGATTTCTTCTAAATTTAGAGACATTAGCTACCACCCATCTGATTTGTTACCCTTTGGAAACCCTTTAGATCAAAATCTTGTTAACGGATCTTGAATTTGGTGGTTCAGTCTGTAATGTCCCTAATTGTGTGAGCATCAGAGTTGGAAGGATTATCTTGTCATTTGAACCTTGTAGGCTAGTGTGGTGGATTAGAGGGTCTAGTTTGGGTGTTATGGAGCTCTTCAGGTGGCAGTTGTAAGTGTTTATCTCTCCAAATCATTCATATGTTATGAGGCATTGATAGTACAACTATTTATAGTAAGTCATTGGATGTTAGAGAGGGACCCCTACTATTTTTAGTAAGTCAGTTTGATGCATACTGGATGCAGTGGGTTACCTCCTAGAGCAGGCAAAATTGAATTATATGCATTATTGTGGAAGTTATGGAAATTTTATTATTATTAAAGGTGTATTTTAATAATAATAATTAATTAATTAAAAAGTGCACATCATTTAAATATTTAATTGACTTTATTTTGAGGGGGTTATTTAATGAATTATGAAGTCAATTATTTAAAGTGCATTTAAGCTATATTAGGGGGCCACTTTAAGAGATGATATATTAAATTCTTTTAAAGTATACTTTATTATAAGTGATAAAGTGTTATTTAAAGGGAGATATAAGTGTTTAATAAAGTATACTTTATATTGTGCACCAAATGGAGGGAAAGTAAATGAAATTAAAGTGAAATTAAATGAGATGAAGCCAAATACAAATTAAATATTATATAAAGGATTTTGAAAAGGGATTTCATTCATTCTTGAATCATTCAACATTTTTTCTATTATGAAGAAGCTTTGGCTTTGAAGGAGAAACCTATGGTTTCATTGTAAATTCAATCCTGGAGAATGTAGCCTCTATTCGATTGTGTTGGTGGCTTCACATGGAGGTCACATCTCAGCATCAATGGAGTTTATGCAAATTTGAAAGTGATTATCTCAAAGATTGTTCAAAGGGTTTTGAAGATTATCATTGAAGGACATTTTATTGGTGAGTTGTGCATTCCCTCTTGGGCATGTGGGAAATTTATGGTACATAATAGAAGATTTTTCCTTCAAAAAATATAGAGGGTTTGAAGAGTAAATATCAGATTATTAAAGGCTCAACCCTTTGAGATCTTAATTTGCTACTAACAGTTTATTGTTGTTACATGTTGGAGACCTCACCTTATGAATCCATGTGTTCATTAGTGGAAGATTCCAGTTTTCTGATATAAAGTTTTCAGACCTGCATTTATTGGCTGGGGTCTAGGTATGATCATTTTTAATTCAAAGAGGTGTCTATTTTGTTGTATGATTGGTACAAACTTTACACTTCTTCCTGGCAACCATTTTCAAAGGGTTTCAATGCATGTTTACCTTTGAGTTCATAAATTTTAACTCCTATATTTTTTGGGTATTGTTGTTTTAGATAATAGGGGTTATTTAATGAACTGGGTTGTCATTATATTGTGAAAATAATGAGTATTTAAGCTAGTACAAAAATATGGGATTTTCAGCTGTGTATCCCCCATGTGATTTTAGTTTTGAGTTAAAAATTATTATTGCAACATCTCCTATTTTGCTGCATTATATTGTTGTATCAAACATTACCAATATATCACAAAAAATTATCAAAACAAACCAAACAAGGCAGAAAAATTGTGTTAGCAAATGTCCAATTGGGGTGGGTCACCACAGTGGTATCAAAGTGGTCTCTTGCCATCCTATTGGGGTTTTAATTAAATATTTAGAGAGCTCATATTAACATCATTTGAGTGACCAACACTCAACAGTTTCCAGCTAGTTTCAATTATGGGTTGGTATAGTATTGTAGGGAAATCTAGGGAAGAAATTGAACAGGATGCCATCAAGATGAGGGAAAGTTATGAATGAGAAGCTCCTCAACTCTTTGAGGACTATCAGAGTATGCTAGATGATTTTAAAGCACAATACCCTCTTAATTTTTTTCTAAAATTTGTTGTCATCTTGATTCTCAGAAAGATTGGATTGGTAAAGTATATTAGGAGGGTGCATAAAGAGAAAATTTCATCTAAAGGAAAAAAAATCAGTCATGGGCACAGTGTGAGCAGGTATGGTAGAACTACTAAATCCAGATTATGAGGTGGTTCTACATTTAAACTCCCAATGATCAAATTACAAACTCCCATATGGGGCGAGAATGAAATTAGAATACAAGGTCTATGCTTCACTTGCAAGGTTTTTAGGAGCCTAACCATCCAATGCATGGATGAAAAGGACTGTTACCATATTTTCACTCATAGGTTCCAATTAGATAGAGGGAAATCAATGTTCTTGTTTTATCAAGTTTTAGCATGTGGGTTAAAATGGGGCTCCCACAAGGGTTGAGCCCGACGTGCTAAATTATCAGAAAATGAGCTCATTCAATTTTTTCATCACATCATCAGGATTATGCAGTGATAGTAGACATGTATATTTTAAATGCTTCATTTCCTATACCTCCACATCATTTATTGTTTTATTAGTTAAAATTATACTTACTAGCTTGTATTTCTATTTAAGTCTTCACTGTCAGCCGATCGTTGGAGTTCCTAACTTTGGAACCTTTTCGCGGAGTTTGGAAGTTACATAATTTCTTGACTAACCGAATTCCTTCATTGTCGCGGAATCAGTGATTTTTGTAACTTTGGAACCTTGTCACACAGTTCAAAAGTTTCTTAACTTCCTGATTGACCAACTTCCTTCATTGTTGCGGTGTTCGGGATTTTCCTAACCTACTATGGAAGTTTTAATTTTGTGTTTTCTCTGATTGAGCAACAAGCCGATGGATGTGGGGATCACTTGGAATTTTGGGAGACTTGTTGAGAATATTGTAGATTCCCAGCTTGATTCTCTAGAAATGCACAAGTAGTGAACACGTGTCATGGTGGAGACCAAAGGAATACAGGGCAGTTGTGATGGTCAAATGCTGATTGTCTGAGTAAGTTGGTAATAAAGACTAACTTGTGGATACCTAAATTCTTGAGACTTTTATTTATAAACTAATGACTACTAATGGCTACATCAATGGGATATTGTGAGATAATGTGGGATATTGCAAAATATTTATGACCTTTTTTTTTAGTTGAGAGAGGAAACAATTGGAGAGAATATTGGAGAGGTTTTTTTAGTTTGGAAACATCTTTCCATGTTTCTAGGGCCATTATTGCACCTTGTTGGTAGTTTTAATTGTTTGTTATGGTCAAAATCTTTCTTTCTCTCATATTGGAGATAGTTTTTGAGGAGTGTGAGGCCTATTTTTAGGCTTTATTAGAGCATCCGACCCAAAGTGGTTATTGGCTCCTACTTTGGTGCAATCACTTGGGTTGTGAGATATATTCATTGGTAACTCATGTTTGGAGGAGTTTGATTTGTATTCTTTTGTTTTGTGATTCTTGTAAGGTCTAAAACAATGCTTTGTAGCTCACTTTTGGGACATGTTGACAGTAAATACCTTAATGATTAATGGAGATAAGAAATATTTTTACCTTCTCATCCTCTATTTTATTGTGTGCATGCTAGTTGATTGATATAACTACTTGTGAAGTTATTTTGTTTCCTTGTAGTTTTTGTCTCAATAAAAGCACCTTTTGCAGAAAATATACATGTTGCAAGTCATAGGATGTGTTAAATGCAATTTATTTTAAGTTGTGAAGTATATCTTTCCCTCTAAAGGTGAACTATCAAGCCTTCCTATGAAATACTAATGCAAGAAACATATTAGTTTGGGTTGTGTAAGTCAAACTTTGCCATTGATTAGACTATGTATGCAAATTGTTTGCAGGTCCAATGATAGGTGTATCACCATAGGGTTTAGTTTTCATTTTTATGCATTCTTTCTTACCCTTTTCCTTCACATTCAGTAGTTTAGGTGATAACCGAACAAGGAATCTAGCCTTCTCTGAAGGTTCTTTTCCATCTTTAAGAATCCCACAACCTGGAAAAGTTCCCATGTTTCTCTAACTTGCTGAGTTTCATAACTCAGACATGGTGCAAAGTTTAAGAGATAACAAGGACTCACACCTTGATGAGAGTTTGGAAGAAGCTCTTGATGTAACCTCTAGCACTCAAGAGGTTGTTATCAGCCTTGATAACAATTCAGATTTTTATGATAGCAGTCATTATTTTGAGCGTAATCATTATCTAAATATTATGGCACATGAGGAGAATGTAGTAGAAGGGTATACTAATGTTGGCATGCAAGATATGAGTGTCAAACATGAGGAACGCAAGGAAAATACAAGCCATAATAGTTCTGATTTGTGTGACAATAGCCTGATATATTTGCATTAGCATGAGGTTATCACCATTGCACTCGGGAATGATGGTTGTGTGGAGCTCCCTAACATTGAAATTCAAGATTTGGGTATTAAAAATGAATTATGTGATTTGGATTCAAGTCACTGCAAGTCTGATTTTGCAAATCAGACCTTAGAAGAGTTACTTGTTAGTGATGGGGAAGAAGTGTGCAATGATTATGTCCAATCAATATCTTCTACTATGTGATTGGAGCCATCCCATGTGGTACATGACAACAATACCTCCATTGGGGAAGTGTGCAAAGCTGATGGCTCACATGATGATGGGAGTTTGCATTATATCTCTTTCAGTAGAGAGGAGAGAGGAAGGAGAGAGAAGGAGGTTGTTCAAACGGAGTGTGAGCCAATTTAGGAGTTAGATTCAATTGATTATTCCAGGGGTTGGGAGATGGATGATCCAAATCAACATGGAGTGGTTGTGCAGTTTGTGAATAATCCATTATTTGAGTCTAATGCTGGATTGGTCTATGATAATCCACTCTTCGAGTTGGATGCTAATCACACTCTTGATACTAGTACTATTTTGGGTAATGATCATAGTGTTTGGGATCTGTCTAGTGCATTAGGATTCTAGGAAGGGCTCACTGAGGAGTTTTTTAGTGTGTACACAGTGAGGAGTTACTACAACTTTGTTTTTTATTTATCTATACACAATTTGTATTTGATGCACAACTCTTGTGCACATGGGATAAATACCTTGTACGGTGATTTTCTTTGTGCAATTGAGGGAAGCAAATCATTCCAGTATTCAAATTTGCTTCTCCCTAAGGAGTTCTCTCTGGAGGTTCATCTTTGGAAATTCAGCTCTTGTAGGTATTGCAACATGGTTCATCAGGATGGCGGTTATGACAGACTCCAAGTAGGAATTGTAGATTTTGATTGCATCAGAGTTGAGCAGTGTAAGCATAGCGAAGGATTCTGTAGGTTCATTTGGAATCTAGGTATTTGGCTATGGATTTTAGTTGTGCTTATGCTAGTGTAATGAGAGATAGTTGGAGAGGCACAAGACATTTTGTAGGTCTTCCCTTGGGATCCAAGTGGAGTGGTGTTTCTTTGCAGAGGAGATTGCTTAGGGACACGAAATTTGAGGGAGGATAGACTGTAATGTCCCCAATTTTGTGAGCATCAGAGGTTGAAGGATTAGCCTATCATTTGAACCTTGTAGGATAGTGTGGTGGATTAGAGGGTCTAGTTTGGGCATTATGGAGCTCTTCAGCTAGTGGTTGTAAGTGTTTATCTATCCAGATCCTTCATATGTTCTAAGGCATTGATATTCATGGGTTTTTAGTTTTTTTTTGAGGGACTTACTATTTATAGTAAGTTAATGGACGTTAGAGAGGGACCCTTACTATTTTTAGTAAAGTAGTTGGATGCACAATGGATGTAGTAGGTTACCTCCTACAGCCGAAAAAATTGAATTATATGCATTATTGTGGAAGTTATGGCATTTTTATTATTATTATAGTTGTACTTTAAAAATAATAATTAATTAATTAAAAAGTGCACATTATTTAAATATTTAATCTACTTTATTATGAGGGGGTTATTTAATGAATTATGAAGTCAATTATTTAAAGTGCATTTAAGTTATATTGGGGGGCCACTTTAAGAGATGATATATTAAATGCTTTTAAAGTATACTTTATTATAAGTGATAAAGTGTTATTTAAAGGGAGATATAAGTGTTTAATAAAGTATACTTCATATTGTGCACCAAATGGAGGGAAAAGTAAATGAAATTAAAGTGAAATTAAATGAGATGAAGCCAAATGCAAATTAAATATTATATAAAGGATTTTGAAAAGGGATTTCATTCATTCTCGAATCATTCAAAATTTTGTCTATTCTGAAGAAGCTTTGGCTTTGAAGAAGAAACCTATGGTTTCACTGTAAATTCAATCATGGAGAATGTAGCCTCTCTTCAATTGTGTTGGTGGCTTCACACAGAGGTCACATCTGAGCATCAATGGAGTTTATGTAGATCTAAAAGTGATTATCTCAAAGATTATTCAAAGGGGTTTGAACATTATCATTGAAGGATATTTTGTTGCTGAGTTGTGCATTCCCTCTTTGGCACGTGGGAAATTTATGGTGCATAATAGAAGAGTTTTCCTTTAGAAAATATAGAGGGTTTGAAGAGTAAATATCAGATTATTGAAGGCTCAACCCTTTGAGATCTTAATCTGCTACTAATAGTTTGCTGCTATTACATGTTGGAAAACTTTCCTTATGAAGCCAGATGTCCATTAATGGAAGATTCCAGTTTGCTGATATAAAGTTTTCAGACCTACATTTATTGGATAGGGTTCAGGTATGATCATTCATAATTCAAAGAGGTGTCTATTCTGTTGTATGATTGTTGCAAACTTTACACTTCTTCCTAGGAACCATTTTCAGAGGGTTTCAAGGCATGTTTACTTGTGAGTTCATAAATTGCAACTCCTATATTTTCTAGGTATTGATATTTTAGATAATAGGGGTTATTTTATGAACTAGGTTGTCATTATATTATGAAAATTATAAGTATTTAAGATGGTACAAAAATCTAGAATTTTCAACTGTGTATTCCCCATGTGATTTCAGTTTTGAGTTAAAAATTATTATTTCAACATATCTTGTGTTGTTGCATTATATTATTTTATCAAATATTGCCAATATATACAAACATTTATCAAAACAAACCAAACAAGGAAGAAAAATTGTGTTAGAAAATGTCCACCTAGGGTGGGTTACCACATAGTCCTTAAATTAATGCACTTGTCATATCATAATGATGCCTTGGATCAACATCATAACGTCATTTAATTCACACACATCATTACAATTGCATTTATTCACCTCAAATTTCCCAATGTACTTGTGCATTCCAACTCATCGATCCAATTCTTCCTCTCTGGCACACATCTAGATAATATTCTAGCAAATATGGTTCCATTGAATGAACTGAAAAGACACCAATTTAATTCTCCATCCATGAATTTATCAAGCTCTTGACATGTGTATGTGTGACCTCTTATGAGATTGTGTACTAGCTCTGTGAGAATTTATTTGATTTAACCCTTGATTCCAAAAAATTGTACCTCTACCATGTCAACTTGTATTTCCAATATTTTCTCTTTAATGCAACCAAACATTGTTGATATTTTGTAGCTTTCTATAAATGGTACAATCTTCTTCACATCCTGCACTTTGCATCTAAATATCATTCTCATCACTTTTACATTTTCTCTTTTCTAGCATCATGGATACTCCTATTTGTCTCGCCAACATTCACCAACAAACTAGCTTCCTTGGCTAGATCACTAGCCAATGGCTTAGGAAGGTATTCTTCATTAGAATGCCATCTAGCAGGGCAACCCTGCAACTAGTTCTAGGTGAAGAATTCATGAATTCTGGATCCTATTACAGAGTGAATTCTGACTTGGCTTCACATTTTGTTGCTTTGTTGCTCGATATAGGACTCTCAATAGTTGAGGTTCACACTGGTACAATTATGATAGTGTGACCATATTACTTAGGAAATTTAGATTCCACTCTGGAAATTTCCCAACCCATGGTGGGAATTCTATCTACTCAAGATATTCCTCAGTTTCTGAACCAAGAGGTTGTGGTTCCTCTGCTACCTTTTCTCACTTCTCTACACACCCTTGACTTTGACTAGCATAGGGACAACACTTACTTGGGATACATGCTTCTCATGGATGAGGCATGCTAAATTGACTAACAAGGCACCATGTCCCCTGTTTTGGTGAATGTTTCACGAACAACCAGACTTTTATTTCCCTATCTGCCTACCAACCTCTTAAAGTTTTTTGTATTTCCATGTATATATGAGATTACCCTTATTTAATATAATGGAAATTTCACTTTCTTCTCTTTGTTAAGGTTTTAATTTTTCAGTTTCTTCTTGTGTGAACATGTGTTTCTTTTAATTGTGTTTTCCCCACTACTTTATGACAAAATGGTTTGCATGATTCAATTGCACTACACTTAATTATGACGAACTTGCATCTCAATTGGTTCACCAATTTTACCAGACCTAACCTAAAGAAAAAAAGGAAAAAAACTAAGGGTGTGTGCACCAATATGTGACATAAAAATGGTGCCAAATTAGAAAAAAAATCCTATAACAAGCCATATTGCACTTGCCAAATAAACTTGGTAATACCAAGCCTATTTGGTGAGCAGCAAATTTGAAGCTCTCCAAATGAGCTACGTTGACAAAAATTTAACTTTTCCTTCTCTTTCTCTCTCTCTCCACCACTTTGTTAACACTTAGAGTTTGGAGTTTATGATCAATGATGGATAGTCAAATTTTTACCTTTCAGTCCCTCTCTACCTCCTTCCCTCTTAACCAATGCATACCCATTCTCTCTCAACCCTCTCTAGGTCTCTCCTACACTCTCTAACTTGTCTTCCATCCTTAGGGTTTAAGGTATAGGGTTGAGGGTTTAATTTGTAGGATAAAGGGTTGAGATTTTAATGTATAGGACAACTCCCCCTTCCCTTAGGTCTCTCCCTCCCTCTATCCCTTCCATCCCCCTCTCTCAAGTCTCTACCTTGCTATATCCCTCCCACCCTCTCTCTCTTGGATTCTGCACCTCCTCCCCTTCTCAGGGTCTCTCCCTCTCAAGTTTTCTCTCTCTTAGGTCTCTCCCTTCTCAGTCTCTCTTTCCCACCCTAACTAGATAACTCTCTCCTATCAAGTCTCTCTCACTCCAGCCCCTTCTCACACTCCTCCCTCTCTTCTCTATCTCTCTCTCTCTCCCATCTCATACATACATACATACATACATATATATATCAGTCTCTCCTAATTTACTATTATTGAGGGTTTAATTTATAGGTTAGGAGGGTAGAGGGTTGAGGCTGAGGGATTAATACACATGGATAGGATGAAGGATTAGGGTTGAGGGTCGAGTGTATAAGGTCAAGGGTTTAATGTATAGGGTGAGGGTTGAGGGTTAAGGGTATAGGGATTAGAGTTTAGGTTTGGGGTTTTTATGTATAAGGTAGAGGGTTTAGGGTTTAGGGTATAGGGTTGAGGGTTGAGGGATTAGGGTTGAGGGTATAATGTATAGGGTAGAGGGTTTATAATGTATTATCTCTCTTTCTATCTTACCTCTCTAGAGAGATGGAGAGACAAATAGAGAGAGGGCAAGAGAGATATATGAGGGTAGGTAGAGGGAGAGGAGAGGGGATGAGAGATAGAAACATGGGGAGGATAGAGAATTGAGACAGAGAGAGAGGAGGGAGAGAGAGGGGGTGGGTAGAGAGGGAGAGAGGAGAGAGAGGGAGATGAGAGATAGAAAGAGGGGGCACATAGAGAGGGAGGGATAGAGATGAAGGGAGAGAGTTGAGATAGAGAGAGATTAAAGAGGGAAGGAGAGAGAGGAAGGGAGGGAGAAGTGTGAGAGAGAAGTAGAGAGAGGAGGAAGATGGAGAGATTGAGAGAAGGAAGGAGGGAGAGAGAGAGAACAAGGTATAGAGGGATAGGTAGGTAGAGAAAAGTAGAGAGGTCAAGATAGATGGAGGGAAAGGTACAGATGGAAAGAGATACATGACAAAGAGAAATAGAGAGAGGGGTAGGTAGAGAGAGGGAGGGGAGATAAAGAGAAGTAGAGATGGAAGGAGAGATGGAGGGAGAGGTAGGGATAGAGGGAGAGAGAGTTGAGAGGGAGATCAATAGAGAGAGGTAGGTGGAGAAGGATGGGAGATAGAGAGGAAAGGAGAGGTAAGGAGGGAAGGAGAGGGAGGGATATGTAAGGAGATGGAGGTGAGAGAGAGAGAGAGAGAGAGAGAGAGAGAGATGAGATAGATTATGGAGAGAGAGAGGAAGGGAGAGAGAAGTGAGAGAAAAAAGTAGAGAGAAAAGTAGGAAGGTGGAAATATTGAGAAAAGGAGAGGGAGGTGAGATAGAGAAAGAGAGGAGGGAGGGATGGATATGTAGGGCGAGAGAGGTGAGATAGAGAGAAAGAGAGCAGAGAGAATGGAACCCTAATCCCTCAATCCTCAAGCCTTAAACCTTCATCCTTCAACCCTCTACCCTTAAATCCTAATCCCTCAACACTTAAACCTTTAATCTGTAAACCCTATTCCCTCAATCCTATTGTGAACAGTGTTATTTTACTATCCTAAAAGATGCAAAATAGAATGCAAAATGAAGAAACAACACTTCAACACTTCAATGATTAGCCTAAGTTGAACTCAAACAAAGAAAGATGGAAAAATCCAGATTTATACCTTGTATGAGTTTATCTCCTTGGTTGGCCCTTTGATAGTTGATGAATGCGTGCTCATTGATGGAAAATAGACTAAAAACGGATGCAAAATGATCTAGATTAGATGACAAATGCAATGAGCTATTTGGGTATTTTGATAGATGAATGCAAATGCAAGTGATGAGAGCTTTAAGCATGAAACAATGGAGGATGTGAGAACATGAAAGTTGGAGAGATTGAGCTTGAATTGCAAAATGTGATGAATGAATTAATTTGAGAGAAAATATTCCATTTTAAGGGAAGAATCTATAGAGAAATGGATGGTCAAGATTTTGAAAACATGGGCAAGATGAAGGGATATGGTAAGTTGAGGACTCACAATTCCTCACATCTTTCCATGTGGAGGATAGATGTCAAAAGGAAAAATGAGTTGGAAAAGGGACATGTGAGGTGGAGGTACTTGCAAGTACCTTAGGATGGGGAGAATATTTCCTCAAAAAGGAACTTCTTGTCCCTATGTCGGAAAGATGTTGACATGTGAGGAATTTTAGAATTCCTCACACATCATCATGGGGAAGAGAGAAGTTGTTGGAGGAATAAATGTGAATTTTAAATTCACATGATTGGAAGGGAAAAGTGGTTGGGAGAATAAATGTGAACTTTAAATTCACATGATGAGAAGCACCTTGTGGATAAGACAAGGTCCTTATAAAGGAAGCTAAAAAATACCTTGTGGATAAGACAAGACCCTTATAAAGGAAGCCTTTGTCCCATGTGATTGATGTGACAAGAGAGGGAATTTAGAATTTTCCAACAACTTGCATGGGGAAGAGAAATGAATTGAGTGAATAAAGGTGAATTTTAAATTCACATGGGGAAGAGGTCAAGGCTTTAAAAGGAAAGAACTTATGAAAGGTTGACTTAGGGGACATACCAAAGATGGCATGTGATTAGATTAAAGTTGTGCAAACAAGTGATTAAGAAGATTAATGAGGGATTAGAGACAAGTGGACAAATATGGAGGATGTGACATTAATCCTGATTAAAGGTGTGCACATCCTAATTATGGATTAATTAGACTAATCCATATTAGAAGAAGGTTATGGAGGATGTGACAAGGAGAGAGAAAAAGAGGAATTTAAAATTGATTTAAATTAGAAAAGTCTAAATGACCAAATTAAATAAATTGATGTATTTATTTAATTTGGAGAAAGGATGAAAGGTAAAGTATTTAATTATAAAATTAAATACTTTAGGAACCTTAGGGAAAGGGGAAATATTAATTAAATAAGTTATTTAATTAATATTGATGAAATAGGTGGATAAAAGAGGCGGTTTTGACCATATGGGGGTGGTCAAATTTGGATGTCTACATTTTTCCCCTTTTTGAAATATTGTTAGAATAACAGTGTTTCGAAGAAAAATAAAATACAGATGACTCTATAGAGGAAGCAACTAAAAAATGATGTCCCAACATGGGAGGAGTTACATGAGCTTCCCAAATGGAGGGAAATGAAGGGAGATGCCCCACTCTCACAAGAGAATGACCAAGACAGAGGACCGAAAGAAAATGGTAGAGTATGCCCCCTCGAGAGGGTGGTTGGGGAAGAAAAAGGGGCCCCAGATGACTTCTCAATATGAGGAAATGGAAGGTATAGTTGGATAGAGCTCAAAAAACCATGAAGATTGGATTTTGAACGGAGTCAAACAGACACATGATTTACAAATGGCAGCCCCAGGAAGTTAGAGGATTAGTTGAATTAAAAGAGGGTTAAATAAAGGGTAAAAATACCCTTCACTTAAAAAAGTGAAAAAAAGGAGGGAAAACTTATATATAGTAATTTTAGAAATTACTATTCCTTATTTGCACACCTCGTAGTTGAGTGAGAGAGAGAGAGAGAAGAGGAGAGGAAGGAGACTAGGAGATGAGGATGCCAAACGATGTGGATGATGACATCATCCACCGAGGGGACGAGGTACAACATTTCTTCCATGAGCATGTTGTTCCACGCCAGGTTACATTCAAAACCCTCTTTGTGATTTTAAGCATTTTTTGGTATATTGTTGGAGTTTAATGCTTTTTAAAAATGTGGGTTTTGGGACTAGGGTGGTTTAGAAAAATGGGTTGGGGGTGAAATTTTGATTGTGCCCAAGGGGTAAGTAGAATTTCCTATTAGAGGCAAGGGAAAGGGAAGTGAATTTACCCAATTAGAGGGTAAATACACCCAGAAAAATGAAAAGAAATGCCCAAAAAGGGAAAAAGGGGAAAAAAGGGGAGGGTGGATTTGCATTGGGATCAAGAAAATCCTCCTGAAAAAATTGTTAGTGGGAGATGGGTGACTCTTCCTAGAAGAGGGGCGACCCCACCTAGAAGGAGGGTGCCCCGCCCCAAGAGGGGTGACCTCGCCTGGGATAGGGGGAGGCTAGGGATAGTAGAGGGGAGCCCGGGAGGCAGTCAGAGCAGTAGGATAGTAGGAGAGAGGACAAGGGGAGTCTAGGGCTATAGGGCAATAGGAGAGGGAAAGGAGGAGGAGGTGACAATGGAGGAGAGCTCAGGTGGAGATGATGGATGAGAGAGATGAGGCATGGGTGGA
>VDFB02391563.1:0-31772 GCA_007258455.2 Sequoia sempervirens
CTTCTTAAAACAAAATCACACCTCCTTTTACAGATATTTCACTTTTCATAGAGATTTGAAATGCCAAATATCAAAATATTTTTCCCAGGTCAAACGCCTTTCCTATGGAAGAGATAAATTTATCAAAGAATACAATGAATTGATTCACCTTTACGCCCTACAAACGACCAAAAATTTGCAAATTGGTGAGGTCGATGGATGCGGTCTGTAGTAGACTAGTGATGTAGACCTCCACAAACTTTGTGTAGAGAAAACTGGCGATGAAGTGAGTGGAGACTAAATAGGGCTTGAGGGTGGCTGGTAGAGAAGCTTGAAGCCAATATATATAAGCTGCAACTAATACAGTATGAAGCTTAGCGTGAATTGGGTTGAGTAGCACAGTAGCAAACAAAGACTCAAACTAATCCAAGAAGCTTTGACCAATCGAAGAAAATTGTGCCTCATGAAGAGATTCAAATGAACTAGCCTCAAAGGTGGGGTTAATTTGATTAAAAAAATTTGTTTCAAACTTTCTAGATCTATTCCTTCAAAAAAGAGTTTGCACCTCAAATGAGTCACATGGGTTGAGTTGGTGGGGATGATGAGCGCCCCAAAAAGCACAAAGGTAGTTTCCTCAAGATGAGGGTATTTGATAGCACCTCAAAAGAGAATCGAACCCTCCTTCCACACCCTCCTTCCACTGTTGACCCTTCAATTTCTCTCTACACAGTGAATTCGGCAATGGAGATTTCCAAATGATGAATAGAGAATTTGAAATGCTTAGATCTTCATGCCTTCACCAATTGTTGTGTGTTGTGTTGGTAGTGCAAGCAACAATAGAGAACATACGGCTTGAAGCTATCCACAATGCTTTGATACCAAGTAAAAACCAAGATCATGGGTAGACAAACAAGCACGAGATTGCAAATGAAATCAACCTATGTTATTAGACAGCCAGGGGTCAACATAAATAGGAAAAATATCCAAGCATGAGGTGTATAGACACCTCTCCAGTCTATGAACTAGTTGGGAAGCTCATGAGAAAAATATCTAGTCTATGAAGTAGTTGGGAAACTCATGAGGAAAATATCTAGTCTATGTCAATGAGTCATAAAGCAATGAACGCCTAAGTAGGCTTAGTTCATCCTATGTGTATGAAAGCCATTAATGAATACACTGACAATTATCATATTCTAGATTTGAAATTTTAATTTCATATTCAAAGAAAAAATTCATCATGGATATGTATTTTGGTCAAATACAGATGCCCTTAAAATCTTTGGTTGATGTTTCAAGTTGTGTGTTTGACAATGGTCCTAATATAATTGAACACATACATGAGTCTTAACCTCCTAATTAGTGTCCTCATGAGATAGATATCTTAGGCCAAGACAAAAATGGAATGCAAGAATTCATACAAAATTTTGTGCATAACCTTGAGAACAATGCATCCTTCTATCCATCCATGCAACAACTAACATCTCCAATGATCCCACCATTTGACATGTTCAACCTTTTCCATCCCAAAATTGAATCACAAAGCAAGCCTCAACCATCAAATATGAAGGAACCTATTCATAATGACAACATTGATACCCTTCTATCCTATTCTCATAAAATCACCAATACATCAATATCAACCTAGAAGAGAGTTATGGTCAAGGATTTAGAATATTAAGTAAACAAGGATCTGACATAACAAATGAATATGAGATCCATAAATTGTTAGAAAAAACACCATTAGAAGATACCAAGTGATTAGGATATCAAGATCCTCCCCCTTCATATCAACCAATTTCCCAATCAAGTAAGAAACCCAGGCCCTATAAACTTAAGTGGCTACCATTTTTACATACTATAATTGAGACTGAATGAAAAATGGATAAACTTCTCCATGTAGGATTGATTATAGTACCACCTATTAAAGAAAATAAAAATGGATAAAAGTACAAACATGAATTATAGTGCATTTCATAGAACTCTTGGGAATCTTACTAATGATTGTCATGCTTTAAAGAAGATGATAGATGAAAATGATACTATCCATATAATTGGATAGCATGCACACACTTCACTCCTTTCCATGTGATAGTAGTAGAATCATAGCACACTCACTATTACATGTATTGCACTTTATATGTAAATCATTTTTCCATACTGCAAGGATCATCATATCACCACTTATCTCAACTCATCCTTGTCCTACATTTTGGGGGGCAAGGGGTTTTGATAGCCTTATCCTAGTATGGAACTTTTTATTTCCCATTTGGCTAGTTATCCAACTTCCATATATAATGTGCAATATTTGGACGTAGATGACTTGCTTTAGGTTGGATCACATGTGTCATACTAGATTTGTTCTTTCCATGTTCTTTATGATTGCATGTGTGTAAAATAATCCCTTGTATTGTGCTTCTGAACATGTCTTTATGTTTGTGAGTTTTCTTCGAATGAACCTTGTTACTTTGTTGGTGCAATGATACAAAGGAAGTGAAATTTGTACTAACATTCTTCTATCTATCGTAAACATTTTCTTGTCTTGTGTTTTCCTTTATGGGACAATGCAAAGTGTTGGGAAATTTAGGTCTCCTACATGTTGACCCAAAAAGATTTTTTTCTTCTATCTCTATATGTGTCATTCCTCCTTTGTGTTCATTGTTTCGTGAGGTATTTGGAGAATGATGACAATTCCAAGCTCTATTCTATCACTATAGCAAATACATGTGTTGACCTTGAATCTGTGGATCCCTTATGTTTTATCTTTTGATTCCATATGAGGGAACCATCCTTTTTCATGATGCAACTTTATTTGGAAACATATGTTTGGAATAGGGATTTCCAAATAAGCTCTCTTTTCCCTTCTAAACAATTGACATATATCATTTCTACTTTAAATTAATTGCCCATAGCATGGTGTTTAGCAATTCATTTAAAGTGGGGGAATTCATTGGAATTATTTTGACATTGACATTGACATTGACATTATTTTTTTACTTTTATTTATAGAGGTTGAACTTAGTGTAGCATTGTCATAGCATCTTGATCATATTGTGGCACCTTATCAAAGTTATCAAGGATTATAACTTTTGGTATGGTTAATGTGTGGAAGGCCTATAGACCTAGCATGAATTTTCCATCTTCCACCTTATTGTGAGTTCACACCTTGTAGACCTAGCATGTTTTTCATAGCCTTTGGGGATCACCTAGTGTATATCAGACTACACTATCCATTGTGAGCATATTTGATCGATGTAGCATAACACAACTTGCTAGTTCATCCATTTTCCATTAAATTTGAGATTGTATGCTCGTGTATCTTGTCTAGCTACTCGTATCTTACACATATTATTTTTCCCTTTGTCCTTATGTTGGTTTTCCATGGGAGCTTGATCACTCTCTTTGATCTTTGTCATCCTATCTTTCTAACATTTGTACACTTGGACCTTTCTTGACACATATTTGTCTACTTCAGTGTGATTATGAGCTTAATTCCATACTCTCACTAAAGTGGGGGCTAAATGTAGTGTAGGAAAGTGTATACCCTTTATAATTTCACACTTCTTTTGGTTCCCTTAATTAATTTCACTTAATTAAGCTTCTAATTACCTAAATTATACATTCCAAAGACTATTTTTCTTATTTTCTGAAAGGAAAACCAACATTTAATTAATGTAATTAATAATTAAATCACATTGGAGAATGAGTGTCTTGGAATTATTGGCTAGGACCCATTCTCCCAAGGGAAAATGACTCCTCCCTAAGTGCCATGACCCATTTTTAAATATGTTTTTGGTGGTATTTAATGATTCAAATTTCATATGCAATTGTCAGTTTTTGGAATCTAATTTTTTGAAAATTAGATAAACACCTATAAATACATAGTAATTTTATCAATTCAAATCTAACAATTAAGAGGCAAAATTATCAATATTTTATGTGAGAAAATATTATTGTCAAGATCATTCAAGAGTAGATTTATCAGTCATTTGTTACAACAAGTCAAGATCCTAATCATCATGTCACCTTGTGAAGGCTACTATGCATTATTGATCCTAAAGCATCCAAGCATTTTCAAGTGTCCAATCAATCAAGCAAAGAAAGATCAATCCTTGGAGTGATGTGTCTGACTTCTATCCTCTAAGGACAACCATTAAAGGTTTGGTGAGTTGTAAGCAAGTGTTGTTTCATTCATCATTTCCTTCCATTTTCATTATTTGTTTATCAAGGTTTAATTACCAAACTTGGGATTGCACCAAAGAAAACCCCCAAATAAAGAAAAAAAGTTATTCCTCTTTGTGTATGCACAAATAACAGGTTGAAGAAGGATTGATGATCTTGAAGAAAAAAATTACTTTGTTGCATTTATTGTTGTCAAATCATGAAAACTCAAGTGCATAATTTATTTCTAACTTTTCAATAGTGTAACTTGTACAAAATAGCATCTTAGATCTTACTTCAAAGGAAATATTACAAAAATTACTTTTGGAAGCCCTAATCACATCCCATTCACCTATGGGTGAATTCGTCCTTCAATAGTACTTAGAATCAACTTTATATGCAAGGTGCATGTATTCAGACCCTTTTGAAATTTGACTACAAACTTTCAATTTGATTTTTGTATCTTAAAAATCTTGCATTTTATCATATAGGTCTTATTTTGCATTTAGTTTGGATATTGCAAATCATTTAATTAGGTTTAAGATCTACCCTATTATCTTAAAGAATTGAGATCCAGGTCTGATTGACTCACCATTGAGGTTGAAATTCAATTGAATTACATCTTGTGATCTCTTTCTTGATGAAATGCCAATAAGAGAAAGAAAGTATCCTCAAGACTCCATTTAGATCTCATTCAAGAATTAAAAGGACACCTTGTTAGGAACCCCTCTCCCTTTTCCACACATTTCACAAACAAGCAAATTTTTAGACCTACCAAGGTCAATTTGAAAGTCTTAAAATGAAGGAAGAAGAAAAAATTGCTACCTTCCTACTTTGGGTTGATGAGGTTGGAAACTCTATCAGAGGTCTTGGTGAAGAGATGAAAGAAGGTACTTAGATCCCTTCCCCAAAATTTTGATGCAAAAGTTTTTACTATTGAAGAAGATAAAATTTGAATACTCTAACTATGTTGAGTTACATAGAATTGTGAGTACTTATGTGACAATAATTGATAATGAAAAATCTATAAGGAAAGAGGCTACATTCAAAGTGTCTAAGAAGAAAGATGATCTAGATTCAGATGATGGATCAGATCCCAAGGAAGAAATTTTTTTCATAAAGTTCCAGATGGGTTCTGGAAAGTATAAAGGTAAGTTTCCTTTCAAATGTTTTAATTGTCGTGATGTAGGAAATATCATGGCTAAGTGTCCATACAAAGATTCGAGCAGTGATGGGAAGAAGTCATTTTCAAAAGGGAAAAGGTTTCAAGAAAAGCAAAAGAGTTTCTTTATCAATGAATAAGGCTACTCATTTGATTATGATGGGAAAGACACTTTGGGAATGAAGGAGAAAAGGATCTATTCATGGCTATGGAAACTTTTGAAGGTGATACAAAAATGAAGTTCAATTATGATGATGATGCTAAAGTAGATTTTATGGAAGAATTGCTTTGTGATGGCAAAGGAATTAAAATATTGAAGAAGTGAGTTTTTCATGAAGTGAAAGTTAAAGAAAAATTCTCTCAGAATCTTGAGAAGGTGGAGAAGTTTATTATTGAGTTGAAGATTCAAGTGGAAGAAGCAAAGAGGTTTGAAGAACTCATAAAAAAAAGATTGATGACAAGAGATAAGGATTGTGAAAAACATGAAGCATAGATTGTGTCATTAAGGAAAGATGTTGAAAAATAAAATCATCAACCATAGTTGAAATTTAGGAAGAGCACTAAGATCTTGGATTAGGTAGTAGAATGTCAAAGAGTAACACATAAAAATTGGCCTTGGTTTTACTGACATACATAAGAAGAAGGTGACTGAGCATCCCGTGAAGTCAATTCGTGAGAGTTTGGAAGATAATGGCTTCAGAAGTTCAAAGTTTGAACATGTTGTGGCAACCAATGAAAGAAAATTGATGGACGATGGTTTCACTCAAGTGAACAGATAAAATAGAATATCTAGAAGAAAAGCTTCAAGAGGAAAAGGATGTAATATCAGGTTCAATCATTCTTTTTTTGGCTATTATTTTAATTGTAATTATTTTGGTCATAAGGCTAGATGAATTGTAGAATGATTTCATCAAGAGGAAATAATTTTGTAGAAACTGTAGAAGCACTTTTGTAAGTCCTCCTATTCCTGATACAAAAGATAGTAACTCAGTATGTTAGAGTAGTGAAAAAGAAAAGGTTTGGAAGAAGAAACTAGAGGAACAAAGATAAGAGAATTCCATGTTGGACCAGACAACATTACATGCCAAAAGGAGAAGAATCTATGGATCATTTACACCAGATGTTCAAGCCACATGATTGGAGATAAGAGCAAGTTCATGCACTTCAAGAAATTTGATAGAGGAGTTGTAACTCTTGGTAACAATTCAATTGGTAAGATTACTGATAAGGGTATTTTGAGTCTTGATGGTGGAAAGACAAAAGTCATTATGTCATGTATACATAAGGATTGAAGTATAATATCTGAACCAAGATCCCTCTAAAACCTGCAAAAAACAAGAGATAAACACATTATAAAATTGAAATGCAAGTTAGAATCTAGGTTCCCCATGAAATCCATTTGCAATTCTTAAAAATAGGAAAAAAGAATGAAGAACACAATGAAATAGATTAAATCCTATTAAAACAAGCAAACTCTTGATCCCATGGGGGAATTGGTGCCAATTTGATGTGAAAATTGGCCCTTTCCCAACTCCTATGATGCAATGTTGAAGATTGATGAAGAGTGATCCACTTTGTTGCAGATTCAAATGTGCTCCATGATGAAAAACCTGCATAACCTAGCTACAAATGAGATAAAATGCTAAAGCTTGAGGATGTATTTGAGTATAGTAAGTTTACTCAAATTGTGGATGATAGAATGAGGAGATTAACCTCTTATTTATAGATTGACAAGTTGAAAACATGCCCAAAATAGAGCAATGTGGGACTAAGAATTAGCCAATGGCAAAGTGCCACTTGTCAACTTGTGAGAGGATGAAGGTTGAGCAAGTTTTGGTGATTGTGCCAATAAATGCATAATTTTGAATTTTGAATTTTGAATTTGTTGAAATGACAAGTTTAGGGGGGATGAAAGATGAGTTAAATGCCAAGTGGGAGACATGTAAAAGAAAATGTAAGAGCTTTAAATACTTTGTTGGATGGACAAGTCATTTTGGGGGAAGATTTCAAACTTGGAGTAATATTCCCTTTTTGATGCCATTTTGAAAGTAA
The DNA here is from genome assembly GCA_007258455.2 of Sequoia sempervirens. NCBI lineage: Eukaryota > Viridiplantae > Streptophyta > Pinopsida > Cupressales > Cupressaceae > Sequoia > Sequoia sempervirens. The sequence goes on from VDFB02391563.1 coordinate 7,352, forward strand.
ATAGGGAATTATTAAATCAAATAAATGATTTAATTGTGCAAGTTGCAAAATCTAGAGGATTGGAGTGATTAGGATCAAGATTTGACTAATTTAATGAGGGATTAGTTGATTGACCATTTTGACTTAGATTTTTGGATTTAAATAAATCAAAATGAGAGGAATAATGATTTGAGACTTAATTAAATAAGATTTGATTTATTTAATTAAAGAGGATGGTGTTAGATTTAAATAAAATAAAGATTAATTTATTTAATTTAAATGAGATGACTTTAGAGATTAATTAAATAAAATGAATTATTTAATTAAAAGAGGGACTATAGGATTAATTAAACAAAGTGATTTATTTAATTAATAGGAGATGATGACTTAATCAGATAAAAAATGATTTATTTAATTAAGAGCTGAAAAATGTGATGAATTTAATTAAAATAGAGATTATTTAATTAAATGACTAGCAGAGAGATGATTCAGGATGAACTTGGTGTTAGTAAAATCAAGATCAGGCACATGTACATTTTATGTGTCTACATATTTCCCCTCTTTGAAGCAATGTACTTGCTATGTTGGTTCAAAGAATAAATTGTCTCGATCAAAATTCAAAAATTCTCTAATTTTTTCGGATGCCCCATTGTTGCCCCAACGAATGAAGGATTACGTTGATATATTGCCCCCTCGAGAGATCGGGCGAAGAGGTTTGATTTGAGGGTCGATCTCTCAACAAAGAGATTCAAGATTAGTTCAGCTCGTATGTTTGATGTAGACAGATTTGATGATGTAGACAGTCATTGGCCATTGGTAGCCTCATGCCTATTTTGATATATTACACACACTTGATCCTGATTTGTACCATGACAGTTACATTGTTGATGATATAAATGAGATGATTATGATGTTTATATATGAAATGGATGATATGATGATGCATGGATGATATGGATGTACATGATATGATATGATGATACTTTTATGATTATGTAGTAGATGATAAATGTATGGTTTATGAGATGCTTAGAATAACCAATCTATATTATGCAATGAAGGGGATGAATGCATGTGGTATGATTAATTTTTTCTATATGATATGATATACATTATGCAGTATGCTGACAATTTTTGGATGTGGGATGGATGCATTAGTGATGATTTATGATTATTTATCATGGTACCATGTTAGCGTGAAAGGAAGTAGGAAGAAAATAAGATGATGACAAGAGACACCAACAAGCCAACTATATTAGAGATGATGATGATTTTCTTACCAAGGAGTTGGGATTTTCAAAGGGCCAATTACCTTATGTTTGATAACACACGTAGGCATGATGCATCAGGGTATAAAGAACCAAGATGGCGTTGCACCTAGTGTGATGGACTTTGACTCAACAAATAGATAGGAGTATTCTTGTTCATACTTGACATACAAAAACTTTGCTAGGACGTACCTAACAAAGCAAGTATTCGCCAAGTTATATTACAAGAACATCCAACAAGCACAACATACAAAAGGATAATGATCGTTTCCCCATTCCCATCTCTCTAAATCCTTCATTTGGATATCATCGAGAGGTCCTTGGAATGAGCACAATAAGATAAATCAAAAGAAAATATCAAGTACGCAAACAAGTCAATGTTCTTCATATCTCTAGCCAAAGGGATGTGTTTTGGTAGGATAAGAATCCAAAGTGATATCCAAAATGATGCCCATTGTCAGAATGATATATCCTAGGACATGCATTGTATAGGATGATGATGGGTTGATAAGTTGATTGATAGTTTGTTGATATAAGGTTGACTGACATGTTTGAAAATGATCAAGAGTTTGATTTTGCATTTAACAGTTTGTTGTTTCAATTTTTGATTTTACGATTGAAGCTTGCTTTTGTTGATTATTGTGATTGTTTCCGTATGTATTGCCAAATGATGAAGGTGATGATTTTATTATGGATGATTGATTAGTTCGAGTGAAAGCGAGATGAGACGTATGGATTTTTTGGGTTTTTTTGAATGTTTTTGATGTTTTGAAATGTTTTGAGGCTATTTTTGGGTTTTTATTTTTGGGTTTTTTGATTTTATGACTTTTGATTTTATGAAATTTTATGAATGTTTTTGGATTTTGTTTTTTTTGAATGCTTTTGTTTTTTTGTGTATCGGGGGCTGATCAAAGATTAGCCTTGCCTACGTTTAAGTTCAAAGACAACGTAGTTCGGATAACCATGCTTTTGATTTGTTTTGGTTTGTTTTGAGTGTTTTTGGATTTTTCACATGATTTTGATGATTTGAATATGGATGTGTGTGACAATATCAATGATTTGTTTGGGATTTTGTTGAAAACCAAGCTAAGGTTGACTAATCGAATCGATGGATTGATGATGATGATGATAACATTATTGAGGATACACAACAATGCAAGGATTTGATTGATTAGGATTGATGACAATAACATTGTTGAGGATGCACAACAATGCAAGGATTGATTAATTAGGATTGATGATGATAACATTGTCGAGGATACACGACAATGCAAGGATAGTGTTAAGCAACACAAGGATATCCCAAGATGATTATTTTTTGATTGGATTTGACTGATCAAGATTTTGAAGCTTGGTTTGAAACAAAAAGATGTTTTGGATGATTTGATGTCTCATTTGAAGTGCAAATTAGATGTGACTAATAGTGATTGTTTTGATTGGTGTTTCAATGAAAGATGAAGCTTGATAAGGAATGTCTTCTCATCAAAATATGCCATGGGTTAGTGATTTGGATTTTTTTCTCACAAGTGTTTTGACCAATTTGATTTCACGTTTGCCAATGTTCGGATCACCACATAAGTTGGAAGATATAGACAAAGATTTATTCTCAAAGAAAGATGTAAATATCTACCCCTAGTGTCTAGCAATGTATGGAATGCAATGTGTGGATGCTCGGATAGGTGAATGGATCCATGGATGAATATGGATTAATATCTTGCAATAAGATAAGGTGTTTAGATAAATAATGCTCATTTGGATAATGCTTCATGGTTCAGATAATGTTGGGTAGGATAGAATCAATGAAAATGACCCATGTCAAGATGTTTACCGTAAGCAAGCGTAAAATTTTACCAAGATCAAGATAATTTGGACTATGGATGCATATGGATTGGATAAATGGTTCATGGATGAAATGGATTTATTATGCATGAGATGGATGGAATGCTGGATTTATTATGGATGGGATAAGATGCTTTCACCTGAACTAGTGCATGCAGATGCTCAATTCTACACATGACGCTTGTTTTCCAAGTTTTCATCATGGTACCTACCCAAAGTGCCACCGTAGTGGTTTTCACTAGAGGACAATTTTTTATCCTTACGTTTTCATGATTTTTTTCTAATTTTTTTGAATTTTCGTATTTATTTTTTTTTAATTTTTTTTGAAAGATTTTAAGCTTATGCTAAATCACAAGGTGTTGTTGATGTAGATGCCCCTGTTATAATGTGTCATCGATATCCTACTTGAAGAATTTGCTTTGCTAAGATACATACACTTGAATGCAACTTTTGGGATTCCCGATCTACTTTGTCGATACTAGAGTTAAGTTTGTCTTTGTGCGCCCATCACGATAGAGTGCCTTCTGAACCCTTATGATGAAGGGTTGTTGCCAATACATGGTCAATGTGAGAATTGGATATCATGTGTGGAGGTGTCGATGGAGTGTGTTTAGGGATAAGAGATGGATTGGTTGACAATTTGTAACCTTTGACTCTCCAAACTTGGGAAGATGAGCAATGATGGGTGGATACGAAAGTGTGTGTGGAATTAGGACCAACTGCTTGATACACTTTGTACTTTGCTTGAAAAGTCTGCTTTTGCTTTTGTCGACTTCTTTGATGGATACTTTTCCCTTTTTTATTTTTCCCCATAGTTTCTTTGACTGATGGAGTTTGATAGGGATGATCTTTCTTTGTATTTTTTCGTATCCATTTGTATTTGATTTGTCCATTATGATTTCTAGCTTCTTTTTGTTTGATAACATTCTTTATGCTTTGATTCAAATCTTTCTTTTGATGTTGGTCCCAATTCGTGGATGGGGTGATGGGTGGATGAAGATTCATGACGTGGCTGGTTGTAGTATTGGAACTTGTTTCATCATAAGGAATCTTCATGCTCCCTATGTTTACATTTGCTTGAGACATAGTTTCCCCCAGTATTGTGGAAGTATTACCTTCATGCTTTGATTCTGCCTATTTTGAGAGCTCTTGTTTAGAATGCATTCTCTGATAAATGACCACCGTTGATGATGTTATTAGAATTTGTTGCTCTACTGACTCCAAAATATCATGTTCTATCTGACATGTTTCCTTGAGTGGATAATGTTGGATATCTTCACACATGATGTCTTCAGTATGAATTTGGGATATATTTGATCCTGATGTTGACAACTCAGTTTGACTGTAGGAATCGATTACCTGCTCTTTTGTGAAATAATGTCAGGAGTAAAAGAATCTTGTTTTGAATGAAGATTATCTACGTGTCCATCCAAAGAAAGCATCTCATGGGTAGATGGAGGAGTATGTGCTATATGGATATGATCATTATCTGTGACATCCTGTATAGATAGGAGAGTGTCCATTAAATCATTGTAATATCTTGGAGATATGAATTCTTGATCTTGAATGATTTCAGAATTGCTTTCAACATGTTTTGGATCAAGTTCTTGACATGGGTCAATTTCAAAGGATGGATTACTTGTAAAGGGTTCTTGGATGGGAAGCGGCTCAATATCCTCTTGATATTTGAGTGAATTTGGATCAAGTGTTGAGTTGAAGATTTCTTCAATATCAGCAATCATGAGGTCGAAGGATGTCAATATGTCTTGGATTAAAGGACCATTGCTAAACTTTGGTGGTGAGAGATGTTGATCATGCTTTGGAATAAATTTTTGAGATATGTCCTCTAACTTATTGTTGATTATAGGATCAAATAATGTTAACACTCCTTGAAATGGATCATTGTCGGATATTGTTGAAGGATTCTTATCATGATCAAAAAGTGACTCTTGATGTATATTGATTTGATCTTCAGATGAGGTAGACACATCTTCCATGTGTTTGTTCATGGATAGGTCTTGATTATGTGATCGTTGACTTGGATCGATACATGGAGTCGTTAAAATTTTGTTGGGATTTTGAACAACATTTGCTTGTTGGGCTTGGTATTGGGCTTGAGATTGTGCTTCCACTTGAGCCTGGGCTTGTGCTTGTTGGGCTTGTAGTGCGGCTTGGGCAACTTGAGTAGCTTGTGCAGCTTGTCAGTTTTGGTTTTGTTGGAGTGCCTTCTGATAAACACCCTGTTGAGCGACTTGCAACACAATCTTGTATTGGTTTGATGTGTTTGGTTTGGGTGGTGGTGGTGGCAGAGGTGGTTTTGGAATAGTGCTTGTTGTGGTGAGAAGAGGTGTCATCGTATTGATGATTGGGATTTGAGTGGTGGATGGTGTGATTAATATGGTTAGTCCTTGAGACACCATGTTTTGAGGGATGATAGAAGATGTGTTGTTTGCTTGTGCTATGGGGATGGTTTCCATTTTTTGTTGCAATATCCATGTTAAGGGGATGATTTGGCATGATGCCTTGATTGATGGTTGGGGGGATGTTTTGGATGAGCAGTGGTAGCGATGGTAGCCCTAAACCAAGAGGTGATATGGATGTTAATGGCAAGGGTGGGAGTGGTGGGAAAGTGAGTGGCATGCTCCCTTGGTGAAATGATAATGTTTGATAAAAAATGCCCCCTGGCCCAAATACGTCGCCTTCTCCTTGTGAGGTCGTAGGGAGAGAGGTTTGAGGGGTTGTGCGAAATGTTTATGATGGGTCATTAGGATTATGAAAGGTGGGGGGGGGCATATGGGTGTGATGGATTTTGAACAACATTCTTGTGATTTTCAAACATATCTATCCAAAAGTTTACCAAGTGTGGATTCGAAATGTTCATGTTTGGTAAAGTTGTGCTTGGTATATTCACATTTGGCATGTATGTATATGGTGGGATGATGTTGTTTTGAGGAAGACTCATGCATTGGGTGTTTTGTTGATAGATTTGTAGGTTTGGACTTGGATTTAAATCTACCATCAGGAAAGGTGTTCCAAACTTTTGACTAGTCATACTCACATTTGTTGTACCATTGAGGTTTGTAGGAGATAATGATCCCATGTATGGATTGTATAAATGTGAGTTTTGAAAATAAATTGGAATTGTGAGGCTTTGATAATTTGGTTGGTTTAGATTTATTATGATGTATGGATCAAGTTTATATTCCATTTTCTTCTTGTGTTTTGACTTTTTTGCAAAAGTGACCTCTAAGGTGTTTAGGACCAATGATGAGATGAAGGATGAAAGGGGTGAATGATATGGGTGTTTTTTTCTTAGGAAATTTGGATCAATGCTAGACTTTAGGATTTGATTTTGATTGGTTTGATTAGATAATGAATTTGTAAACCCTAAGATGTTGGATGTGATCTTAGGATGAACTTGTTCAAAGGATTGCTAATTCAATTAAATGTGTGAGAAAGGATGCATTCCCATACACATAACTAAACAAGGTGATTTTGATTTTGATGATTTACCCAAGTCTAGAATGATGTATTCAAAGCTCTAAATTTTTTTGTGGGATGGGATGATAAATGTTTGGGATAGATGAAGTGTTTGATTTTGATCCTAAATGAACCTAGGAAGGACTTGTTTACAAGGCCAAGGTTTTGAAGAACATGCCTTTCCCTTAAAACCAAAACATCAATGTTTGCTCAAAAGACCATAAGACAAAATATACACAAGCACATGTGTGGAGTTTAATTGATTTCATCTTGATTAGTGAATTGATTTTACCACAAACACTTTCTTGATTAAATTTTCAAACTAAGCGTCCAATGTCCTAACTTCTTTTCATCCCACAAAGTGCTATGTGTAATTCAAGGAAATCAAGGCAATGATCACCTAATGTTTACCTTGGTAGAAGCAAATTAAGATGTAAACCCAATTACTTAGAAACCTCTAAGGACATAATCCCTAGGGTAAGCAATAGTTCTTGGGTTTTGTCAAAGGTATTTTCTCTAACTAAGGGTTTTGAAATTTTGATGTTCCTATTGAATGTGTGTTTCCCAATGTTTTCAAGAAGCAAGTGTTTTGATACCAAGAGCATGCACAACCCTATGGATATGAAATACAATATTTGTTGAGTCCCCACTTGGACAAGTCCAGCTACACTCATCTTTAGTGAATGGTTAGATGCTTGACCCCACTGACTCCCCTCCACAACACTCACTTATATAGGGCAGCCAAGCATCAACACCAATGAAATTCCCATGGCATGCTTTCCATTTCTACTAAAAGACAGTAAAAGTGTGGGGCGGCTTCAGAATGACCATTCTTGCACAAACAAATAGATCAAGGATTTTTGCAATTCTAAAACATGGGTTTTAATTAGGACTTTCTGTTTGTGGAGATTGACCCATACGACGAGAGTCCCTTTTCAGATCCATCTCATCGGAGCCAACCGCGTGATATTGGCATTTACTCCAATACCCACATTTATATCCTGATTCAAAATACTCGTTGCTTTAGAGTGTTACCGGTTGAGTTGTTCCCTTGGGTGAGTACTTTTTCCCCAAGGCAGGCCCTCTAAGATAAACAAAAGTGAATAAACATATTCATAGTTCGATCGACCCTTGTTTAGAAACAAAGGGAGAACACATGCAATAAGTTCATCCACACTCGCACAAGATTTTGTTCAATTTTAAACCCAAAAATGAAGTGTGGAGGTGATTTCTTTATCTCAACCTAAAATCACAAAAAAGGCCTTTTGATTCTCAAGATCGCTATAAAGCGCAAGAGAAGCACATATGTCCTTTTCCAATGAAGTTAGTTTAAGTAAGCCATCACGAAGACAAAGTTTCACTTGTTCATTTTAAGGCCACAAAGAAATTGTGAGTTATTTTTAAAGCACCAAATGAAGTGTGAAGATTTTCCTTGTTCAATTGTTAATCATCAAGCCAAATCTAGTAAGTTTGTCCTAAAGTTCATTTTAGCCCTTTGTAGCAAGAAATTGAAATATTATTTTTAGAGTCCAAATGAAATTTAGTTAGTCCTAAAAGCTTGAAGATAGAAAATCCTTAAGAATGGGATTATAATTTCCCCCAAAGTGTTTAAAAACACTTGTTACAATCATTAAATGAGGAGGTTATGAAACTTGAAAATTTTGCGACAAGGTTATGAAACTTGAGAAAGCCGCGACATAGGTTATGAAACTTGAAAAACCCGCGATAAGGTTATGAAACTTGAAAATTTCGCGACAAGGTTATGAAACTTGGGAAAGCTGAGACATAGGTTATGAAACTTGAGAAACCCATGACAAGGTTATAAAACTTGGGAAAGTCGCGACAAGGTTTTAAAACTTGAGAAACCCGCGACATAGGTTATAAAACTTGGGAAAGTCGTGACAAGGTTATGAAACTTGAAAATTCTGCGACAAAGGTTATAAAACTTGGGAAACCCGCGACATAGGTTATAAAACTTGGGAAAACCGCAACATCTAAGTTTCTAGATTTTTTAAAAATAAAAAAATAAAATAAAATTGCATACAGAGTTTAAATGTATCTACTCCAATGTTATGCTCTAGCTACAAAATAAAATACCTCATATCTTTCACAAATCAGCTCCGTTTTGCTTGAAATTTGGACATCAAGAGGACTGAGTCCTTCTAAGCAAAACTCAGAATTATTTTAAATTCCAACACTCTGATACTTTGAAAATTTTCAAGTTCAAAATCCCTCCTTCTAGAGCCAATATGTGAACCAAGATACCTCTAAAACCTGCAAAACACAAGAGATAAACACATTATAGAATTAAAATGCAAGTTAGAATCTAGGTTCCCCAAGAAATCCATTTGCAATGCTTAAAAATAGGAAAAAAGAATGAAGAACACAATGAAATAGATTAAATCCTATTAAAACAAGCAAACTCTTGATCCCATGGGGGAATTGGTGCCAATTTGATGTGAAAATTGGCCCTTTCCCAACTCCTATGATGCAATGTTGAAGATTGATGAAGAGTGGTCCACTTTGTTGCGGATTCAAATGTGCTCCATGATGAAAAACCTGTATAACCTAGCTACGAATGAGATAAAATGCTAAAGCTTGAGAATGTATTTGAGTATAGTAAGTTTACTCAAATTGTGGATGATAGAATGAGGAGATTAACCTCTTATTTATGGATTGACAAGTTGAAAACATGCCCAAAATAGAGAAATGTAGGGCTAAGAATTAGCCAATGGCAAAGTGCCACTTGTCAACTTGTGAGAGGATGAAGGTTGAGCAAGTTTTGATGATTGTGCCAATAAATGCATAATTTTGAATTTTGAATTTGTTGAAATGACATGTTTAGGGGGGATGAAAGATGAGTTAAATGCCAAGTGGGAGACATGTAAGAGACAATGTAAAAGCTTTAAAGTCTTTGTTGGATGGACAAGTCATTTTGGGGGGAGATTTCAAACTTGGAGGAATATTCCCTTTTTGATGCCATTTTGAAAGTAAATAGGGAATTATTAAATCAAATAAATGATTTAATTGCAAGTTGCAAAATCTAGAGGATTGGAGTGATTAGGATCAAGATTTGACTAATTTAATGAGGGATTAGTTGATTGACCATTTTGACTTAGATTTTTGGATTTAAATAAATCAAAATGAGAGGAATAATGATTTGAGACTTAATTAAATAAGATTTGATTTATTTAATTAAAGAGGATGGTGTTAGATTTAAATAAAATAAAGATTAATTTATTTAATTTTTAAATGAGATGACTTTAAAGATTAATTAAATAAAATGAATTATTTAATTAAAAGAGGGACTATAGGATTAATTAAACAAAGTGATTTATTTAATTAGTAGGAGATGATGACTTAGTCAGATAAAAAATGATTTATTTAATTAAGAGATGAAATGTGATGAATTTAATTAAAATAGAGATTATTTAATTAAATGACTAGCAGAGAGATGATTCAGGATGAACTTGGTGTTAGTAGAAGGGCATGTGCAGGATCATGGTATGCCAAACAGGCCCTTAAGTGGCAAAAAATTCAGAAAAATTAGTGTTAAACTTGACGTAAATATTTGAATAAGTTATCTATATTATTTCAAAAATATGTAAGAATATAATTTGTAGAAAATTGAATGTAGTTTCTAAAATACTAGGTTTATTTAAAATAAATAAAATCTATTTGGTGAAAATTTGAAATTTCAATGCAATAGTACTTAAATTTGAGGGAAAAAATAAGTAGGTGTCTGTCTGACCACCCTAACCATAATAAAATGATAATATTTTTTATAAGATTTTATATATAAGTAGAGGACTCATGTCAGGATGTGATGCATATTTTTTTGTAATTTTTTTCAAGTAAATAATTAATTATGAATTTTTTATTACAACTTTTAGAAAATATAAAAACTCGTCTGTCTGACCACCTTAACTTGGTCAAAAATTCATGAAATTTATTTTTATTTTTTTAATCCTATAGTATGTAAAGCATAGAATGTGACGCATGTTTTGGATTCAAAAAATATTACCGTTTGAAAGCGATGTTTTCAATCGACCCTATCGTCGGGGACTTTAGTAAGTAATTCTAATAGAAAATGAATAATAATTATTTATTAAATTAAAATTAAATCATAATTTATATTTTTGGAAAGCTGAGAATCTCCTCTAAAAACCCTTTTCATTTCATTAATTTTGGGTGAAAAAAAAGTCGTCAGCCACATACCCTACAAATATTGCCACTTTTTGGCATACCATGATCCTGCACATACCCAGAATCAAGATCAGGCATGTATGTACATTTTATGTGTCTACACAATATTCTAAGTGTACGTAAGGTTTGTGATAAAGGCTATAAGCTCCCATTCAATGCTAATGGTTGTCAAATCAAAAATATTGATATAGGTGATTTAGTTATAGAAGGAAGCATAACTGATGGTGATGTATATAATCTTAGTGAGGTGAATGGAAAAAAATACTTTTCCATGCAAAGAGAAGAGTGTTGGCCCTAACACAGAAGATTAGGACACATCAATTTTGATGATATTGTAAGGATTAGTTTAAAGGAATTGAAAGAGACATACCAAAGATCAAGAAGCCTCCATATGCTAGTTGCAAACCATGTCATGAGGGGAAATAGAGAAAGCCCAGATTTCCTACAAGGAATATTCTACAACAAATCCACAAGGTCCCACACCTTGAGGTCAGTTTCATTGTGTCATTAGAATGTTGAGCCTATGTTTAGTAGGGTGCAATTTTATTTGACAACAACTACCAATATCATTTTTTACCTTACAACATTTACCTCAAAAATTACACACAATTCTAAATTATATATAAAATAATTCACTCAACTCTCTAGGTATTTCTAGGTGGTATCTATAAATGTAATATGAATTACCTCAATTATTTAAGGGCCTACCCACAACCAACTTAAGTAAAAAGAATTTTTACCCACCACTCTCTTATTGGAAGACTTGCCACACTAACCTTCTTTTATATCAACTAATCTCTCACTTTAATGACTTCAATAACCTCTTGCCATATCCTAATACCAACTAATATTTTAAAGATTAGATGATCTAATTAAGAACAATCTATCCTTGCAACCAATAGACTTTTCAAATCTAAACCATATTAAAAACAAACTGGAAAGCCATAGAAATAATATACAAAGAACATATTTTTCTCAACACAATCATATAAGAGTTGGATTACATGCTAGGATTTAGTATTTGAATAAAAAAATATATATTTTAAGATCTCTCTTTTTGTATTTATGATTACATTCTAAGCTCTTTGGAATTAGAAATTGTAATGTAAATTACTTAAAAAATTATATAAAAAGAAAAAATATATAATTTAATTTATTCAATAATATTAAAATTAAGATGTTAATTATTAAAAAATAAATAAGCTACATGTATAGTAATTTTCAAACAATTTACAAAAATATTAATTTGAGCATTGAATATGATCCTAGGTAGAATATGGATATGTTTAATATGGTTTTTTAAAAGAGAACATTCATCTACTCAATATATAATAGATTTATGAAATTTAAGTTTGTAAGTATTTTAATTTATTTTTTAAGTGGATAGACTTTTACTGATCTTAAATTCAAAATGTTTGATACATTTTTGAGTGAAAATATTAAATAATCATCAGAATTATTTAATTTTTATAGACATCTAAAATTTGATCTTACCCAAGCACAACTAATTTTAGACTATTCTAAGTTTTTTTTTACTAAAAGAGGGGTAAAAGTTTATTCAATCCAAAAAGAGTAGTACAAAGCAAGGGAATTACACATCCCTATCAATCTCCACTAATTGGTCCAACTCTTGAGACAAATCCAGGGGTAATTGGCCCCTCTCCACAATATTCCAATCATGCAAATGATCAAAAGCCCATTTAGCCAAACAATTTGTAACCCCATTCCATTCACGTGGAATATGACAGAAGGAAACAAAATCAAAGGAAGCACATAGATTAAGAATCTGTTTTATAATAACACCCAAATTCCAACTGACATCCTCTAATTGTTGCCTCTTTAGCAAAGGCACAACCACCTGAGAATCTGATTCACAAATGATCTATCTCCACTAGAGAGCATAACCACACTCCATAGCACATAAAATGGAAAGAGCCTCCATCACATTATTAGTATACCAACCTTTATAAACAAAAAAGATAAACTCAACAGTCCCAAAACTAGTATGCCCAACACCTCCAATACCAACATGGCTAGGATTTCCACCAGAAGAACCATCCGTGTTGATTTTCAACAAACCCTGAGGGGGAGGGCACTAGCGCCCCTCCCTATTTATATTTTGAAGGGGATGGCGACATCTATTTCACTTGATCTGACCAACACTCTAAGCAGCCCCCCTCTAAAGAGGATGATTGAGACGAGTACAAAAGGTAACCTCTCTTGGATCCACATCCTCAGCCAAGTCACACAGAGTCGTAGTAGTTTCTTCTACCGAATGAAGAATCCTCCACCACAAGTGTTGGACCACCAGTTTCACATCTTGAAAACTCCTGTGATTCCCCTCTAGACAAATATGCTAGATAATAAAATTTGGTCCCAGAGCCTAGGGGTGCTGCCATAACAGTGGTTTACACTTTCTGGGAGATCTTGTTTTTTGTTCAAATCACATATTTTTAGAAAATATAATGATTTAAGCCTTGAAAAGATCCATTTAAAGGATTCCAATTGAAGAGGGTTTGATCAAACCACCTTAGACCAAGCCCCCTTCGATAGAACCTCACTAGTTTTAAACTGTACCTATAATGGTGTCTCCTTTACACCTATAAAAATGCTGATAAAAAACCACTTTTGATTTACCTTTTGGGGGATCAAATGAATTCATTTAAAATTTATTTTTTGTAAGTATGTAGTCCTTATTATAAGCTTCAAAAAGTATAATTTTAAATTAAATTAAATTTGATTATTGTATTTATTTTTTATTTCTTGTGAATGTAAGTTTTCACAGAAAATAAATCTCTGCACATGTGAAAAATAGGATTATCAAAAAAATTGAAAAATATGAGTGCACGGATATTGAAGTCCTTGATCCAACAAAAAAATAAATTGAATTCGATACATACAAAAAAGGTTGTGTTATACGGTCTACCTATGTCTAAATTGTAATTGGTTTGACTTCAAAACTTGATTAAAGAAAAAATATTCAATAAAACTATATGAAACCAATTGGAAAATTACTAGATATCATAGTTAAAAATTTAAATTTGAAAAAATAGAATTTTATCCTTCATGGAAAAAAAATGTGTTATATGGTGAGCATCACTCCTTAAAAATGGTGTTTACTGAAAAAACTAGTTTTCGAAAGAGATGGAAAAAGAAGTACTATCTGATTCCAAAAATTTTGAAAAAAAATATTTAGAATCTACAGACAAAATGTCATAAATCACTAGTTTGCGTCATCTTCAAATTACTCACGGTTTAGCTGGTATAAGTGTCTAAAAGTGAAGATTTAGTTAGAAAAAATTAGTTTAGTGTCTAGTTTGGCTAAAATTGTAAACCAGTATTGTGGGATCAGCCCCAGGTATCTTGAAGAAAAAAGGTCTTAATAGGGGCCTTCACCCACCTGGCAAAGAACTCTACCAAAGAAGAGACATGTCAGTAAGCCTGGTTCCACACATCCCACCAAAGGTTCCACATCCTTCTAGAAAAGGAACACTAGAAGAAGAGATGAGAGACATTCTCTTCACCATTATCGCACAAAACACACATTGAGGGACCCTAGAACCCTCTCTTGCCCATGTTATCCCAAGTAAGACACCGGTTCTAGACCACCAGCCATATAAAAAAATTGCACTTGGGCCAAAAAAAATTATTCCACACGTGTTTCCACCAAGGAACCTCAATGTCCCCAAACACCTACCTAAGCAACTCACCATAACCTACTGAAACAAAATACTTACCATATAAATCATTGTTACTCCAAGCCAGAACATCCTGCCCCACCATAGAATTACATTCCCGTGAAGCCAAAATTTGAGCCAGCTCTTGCCTATCCTCCTCTGACCCTCCTAGTGGCCAATCTGAGGAGTGCTTCCATCTAAGGCTAGCAACCAAACCAATATTCTGAAAAGACTTGTAATGCTCAACCTTATTCCAACCCGCAGTAGTAAAATGATCACAAAGAGACCAAAGGTGAGGAGAAGCAGAAAGAATGGGAGGGTGACCATCCCAAGAATCCCACCAAAAAAGGGTTTGAGAACCCGAATGACATATCCAAAAAGCCCCTTCTTGACCAACTGAGCCCACGATTTGAGGGTATTCCAAATCATCGATCCTCTTCCTTCTAAAAGGAAACGAGGAACATCAAAAGAATTAACATCCTTAAGATACTTGTGGGTAAGAATGCGAGCCCAGAGTTGATTCTAACTAGTACACCAATGCCAATATAACTTGGCTACAAGAGCTTTCCCATTCAAAACAACATAACACAATCCAAGGCCCCCCTCTTTCTATGGCCTGCACACCGTATCCCACTTAACAAGACTCCACTTGGTTGACTACAAGTTACCACTCTAGAGAAATTGTTGTGAGAGAGCATCAAATTCCCTCATAAAATACAAAGGAGTCGCCTGAACAAAACCCTTACAAATAGGGAGAGCTTTGATGATAGACTTCAAAAGAGTCACTCTCGCAGTAGTAGAAAGCCACCGATGAGTCCAATGATTGACTTTACTACACAACTTATCAAGCAAATTTTGCCAAGAAGACCTGGGCTGCCTACCAACAACAAGAGGTATTCCCAGATAGACAAAGGGAAGAGACCCAATTTGAAACCTCAAAATATCAACAATCTATCGCTGAACAGCTTGAAGAGTATTCCTAGATAGACAAAGGGAAGAGACTATTCTAAATTATTTATTAAATAAATATTTATTATTTATTTAATTAATTTCACTTATCATTTATCCTTATCCGTTTAATCCTAGTCGTCAAACTTGTTCACATGGATTATAATCTAAAATTTTCATCATGTGACAAGTGTCCCCTTCACATGTTTAACTAACTCCTTGTATAAGATTTATTGAACCTAGACACCTCCCCAAAATTCAAACTAATCTTTTATCTTATCCACTTATTTTAATCCCACCTCTTACTCCTAGCCATTCAAATAAAGATTTTAATCTCTATCACAATCATAAACCTAGATCCTATCCCTCTTGTGCCCTTGTCACATGACTACATCTTTGAGTCTAACCTTAATCGTCATTCAATTTTAGCCATCTATCATCAATCTATCCTAACCATTGATTTTTCCTCATCAAGACACTATCTAGAAGCTCTCATCCTTCATCAATTATGACTTTTGAAGCTATCATATATTTATGGTGTCATTTTGCTATCTCATTTGCAAGCATACCAAGGTTATGCTAGTCTATTGAGCAATCAACACATCATCATTTTGATAAGATAAAATTAAATAGAACCAAAGTGCATCCATTTTAGGTCATCAAGGAGTGAGAAGGATTTTAGGTGAGGGTATTTTGTTTAAATTGCATTGTCATCCATTTATTTACATTCAATCTTTTCCTCTTCTTAAATTTTATTCAAAAATATTTTTTAATACAACACTTATTACACCTTTTAATAATACAAATATTAATAAATAATACTGTTATAAATCTCTTCTTGAAAATAACTCATTACTATGTTAATAGTGGCATGGTGTGATGGTTAAGTTGTGTTGTTAGTTCTTTCCATCAAGGTTCAAACCTCATTGGGGTGTAATTGTTGAGAATTTTATATTGGGGATGGGGTCCCCCTTTTGTGATCTCACTGATTCATAGTTCCAAATTAAAAACATTTACCCTTAAAATAAAGTAAAATAATTCATTACTAAATAATATAATAATTCATTAATTAATAATACACCTTTATGTGAAACATCAATGCAGCCGCTGAAAACGACTAAAAAGGAAGCAAACTAAAGTTTAATAAAATAGGAAACACTGCAAACGACCCTACGTTCATATTATAATTTTGAGGAGGCCAAAATTTTGCAAGGAGTCTAAAAAATTCAATTATTATAATGTATGATTACTAGCCTTCTCCGAACACTCAAATATGAAATTATTGCTGGAATGGTGTCAATAATTGTTATCCATCGTTTAGGAATCAAAAGGTTTTGTTTTGATATAATTTTTGGATTCAAAATTTAAAATAAACAATAAATTATTATAAAAATCTGGGTCTGATTTAAAATTATTATCTAGGCATCAATTTTAGGTGTTTAATGATTGGGCTTGTAGGTATCTATTATCCATGATATGTCTTATCTTTAATAAGTATCAATATGATAGATTCATTTTATAAAAAATATAACATAATTATTAATTATAATGTTTTTATAAATTTCATAAAAGTGTTTTCAAATTTTCACTTCAATATTTTTTAAATTCATCTAATTTAATAGCTAACATGCTTTTAACCAGTAAAAGATATAATTTTGCTACTCAATGTAAGGAAATATTGCATTCAAACCCAGAATCACAAACTATTTCCCACATAACCCAAAAGAGATTAATATGCATCAAAGTTTTCCAAATGCAAAGATCAAATAGACAAGCCACAAGATAACACAAGATTTACCTTGGGAAAACCTTCAAGAGGGAAAATCCCAGCCTCCAAAAGCATCCATACTCCATCATATTAATCAGCCATAAGCAAATACAAGAGTTACAATGAATACCTCTGAAACATCAAGCCCTCCAATGCACTTTCATGTGTCCAAGCATGAATCCACACATCCCATGCCATGCTTCACAAATGCACTCTTTAGAAAGACTCAATCAGCTAACCTGCTCAGCCTGTTCAACACCCCACACAAAACCACTACATTGTGTTTGCTTTTATAGACACAAGCTCACACAAATACAACTGGTGGTAAGGTAAAAACCATGTACCACAAAACCATGTGAATACAAAACCACTGACCCCTTATTTAATATTGGGTACTAAGCTGTTACAATATTTAATTCCCCAATATTAAATTACTAACACATGTCTTCTACAAATAGTAATACAATGTTACAATACAATCATTACGTGGGACCAAATAATTACCTAGTGTGATTATCCACACCACCAAGGTGCATCACAACTAAATAATTATTTAATTACAATAATAGAATAAAACATTTTATGCAATGGTGTATAACACCATACCCCAACATTCTCCCACTTGTTGTATACATTGCATAAGGGATCAATGCATGATATACATCATCATAGCCATCCATGAAACCACATGAATGTGTAACGTGCTCTCATGCTTCAACAAGATACCTACAATAAGAACAAAGTGACCACCATCTCAAGCAAGAAATCCTCTCATCCTCCAATGTTCCACCTATGGAAGAAAAGGAACATGCCAAGGCGAAGGTGCAACAATCCATGAGCACAAGAATCAAATCCGAGTGATAACAAAGGCTCTGCCAAGCTGCTGTCATGAAGGAAAACCCACATGATCAGAAATAGCATCCACAACACATGCTAATACATCCAACCATCCATACCTCCAAGGTATCAATACATCAGTAAACTCATTCCAAGAACATATGCAACCTGTAAACTGCAGCCAAGCTCCCTGTATAAAACCTGTCAATGAAAACCATACATATCCAGGAACTCCCACTGCATAGATAATGTCAAAGCATATCAAGTCTACCAATCCACACTATATATCAAGGTGTGATAAGTCAATCAAAACATGAAGTACCAAGAACAATTGCAATGATTCACACATGCAACCCATGAGCTGGATAATCTCTCACAACATGTTGCCACCATCCTCCCAAAACAAGGAGAAACCATGAAGAGAGAAACCTATAAACCATAATGTCCTTCTACCAACACCTCAAAAGTGTATTGTTGTGTCAAGTATGATCTCCTAAACAACCCCAACTGAAAATCCTTAACAACATCCATAACACCCAATCTCATAGATCAAGTACAACATATAAATCAATTTAACAATGCCAACATGGATGTAAGCCTCTCAAAACAAGAAGATCAGAATCATAGATAACCATCCCCATTAACTGGAAATCATCCCATAAACCATCTCCTAACAATCCTCATCAAAGAATGATATCATAAACTCAAATGTACAAGAAGATAACCATGCCATAACATCTCTCAAAATGAATCCTCCAGAACTAACTATCCATAGCTCAAGATCCATATCTATGAAAGATAAAGCATAAAACTGAACATATTTGAAAGATATAATGGGAAAATACCTCTCAAATCATAAGCTGCTGAGTAGACCAAGAGTGGGGAATGAGAATGCTCCTCCAGGATAACCAAGCCATCATGACTCACTCCAAGAATAATCTCCTCTATCTGTCCATCATGAACTCATGTCCATATCCAAGTGAAGGCTTCCTCGGTCTTCCTGCTGAAACCTTCAAAGAGTAACCGTCTCAAGCAAATGTCTCTAATCACAAGAGAACTTTAACCATCACCTACATCTCTAAGTATCCACGAGCACCTATAACCGATCAATCCATGCCAAACTCCAAATGCAACATAACACCATCATGAAGTAATCAAGCAAATGATCAATGTACTAAAAAAAAAGAGAATCACACATGATCAATGTCAAAGCTCCAACTGTAGAATCAGGAACCTATCATGACAACATGATCTAACCATCTCCTCCTAGAAGATCACATGCACCATAACATACATACATCCTGGTCTCAAGAGAACACATATCATGCCAAAACTCTAAGCTAGCATCAAGAGTAAACCATGACATAATATCCAACATACTCTAAACCAAGAAATCATATCTCCAATCACATGAAGATTACCATACCAATGATGCATTTACGTCACAGCCAACAACTCCCACTGAACCGTGATATGAGCTACACATGGCATCATGACAACCATCCTCTCCATGAAGATCATCCAAGTCTACACACACTCAACTATAATGTCAGTAACATACTAATAAACCAAGATCTCCAAGCCAAGAAGATACATACAACCACCATCAAAACATCACAAACCAATCCAACACCGCCAAGTCATCACTGTCAAGAGCTCCCACTGAAAGTGTATAACCAATGAATGTACCAAGCTATCATGACATCATGATCAAACCACATGCTACAAGTCCCATAAACTGACTAATCAAGTACTCAAAACATCCATCCTCTTAATCCCAAAACAACATACCAATGCACAAATGACCACAGACAAGGCCAACTAATGAAATCTGCAACAACAATGAATCAAACCTGGTGGATATAGACAGTCCACATTCGAGTCATCTCATTGCAACTCAATAGGCTGTGCACACCTACAAGCTGCATAACTCGTAGATCCGAACCACTGAAACATGCAAGCTCATCATCACATTAGTAACTACAAACCAATATAACAAAGAAGATAACCATGTAGACATCAAGAATCAAACACCAAATCAACCACTAATCTGATTTGCCAACCACGTCCACAAAAGAGTAATCATAATCAAGGAACCAAATAAGCATCAAGAAGATAATATCAATCTCCTAACATCAAACCATGTCACCACCAAACACCACATACATGATCATGTCATGCCAATGCATCACATGTACCTGCATATCCATGACACCATAACCATATCCATCACCATACCTGCATTCAACTATCATGCATGGAAGACGCCAAGTCTCAAACCATGTCCAACCATGTCCTCAAAATTGAAGACAACTTGTGTACCTGTCACCATCAAAGTCCTAACTCTTAAAATTACCTGTAAACCTGTACCAGGAAGCACCAATCTGATAATTAACTGTAACATCATAAATAACATATAAAAACATGTACTCCCTCAAGTTTTTGCTTCTTGACTCATCCAAATGCTCACACAATCACACCCTGAATCTCAAGCTCCTACAAGCAATCAAATAAGTACCAAACATTCCCTGCACCACAAACAAATAGGAAATCTAAACCACTGTGTAGTACACTGCAAATTCTCTCCAACGCATCTTCAAAATCGAAAATCCGATTTCGTATGCAAAAGATATAACCAAAACTGTGCAAACGAGAACATCTGACTTCCAGGCTCCAAAAACATGTCAAAACGATAAAATCAAAGAACCAAATCTGTACCACAGCGTAGTACTCAGAACTAGCTTTCCAACGACTACAAGAAGTTGAAAAACCGATATGCTGGGCAAAAGTTACGCTCATTTGAAAAAAAAACAGCTATAAATCAACCTTCAGGTGGCTCTCTGGTGGTGCTTGGGTGGCGCACCGGTGGTGGGAGGGTGGCGGATTTCAAAATTCATTTATATCCAATTTAATTTCTCACTTTTTAAAAACCCTTCCATCTCCTGCGTACGGACCCAACGCAACAATTAAAAATGGCTTGATTTTATTTTAAATCCGATGGATTTAGAAAGAATTAAAAATTTGTTTTAAAAGAAATCCGGCGGATTTAGAAAGAATTAAAAATTTGTTTTAAAAGACTTAAAAAAGTCTTTTTCGGCGGTTTTTGTTGGTGCCGATGGACTAACCGCCGGCCGGTACCCCATTGCTGACGGTAGCCGACAGTGACAGTACTGTCACTGTCGGTACCCGCCGACAGTGGCAGTACCCACTAGTACGAGCTGTGGCGGGGGGGTCTGCGGACCCCCAAACAATCGATTTTTTTTTATTTTTTTTCAAAGCATTTACTAACTTTTGATTTTTTCATTTATTTTGCAGGGATTTCAATATTTTCAAAAAATACACCCGACCCTAAAAACAAAAATTTATGCGAAATTATTAGACGGGATTTTTAATATTTTAATTTTCTGCACATGCAAAATGAACTTTTACTAAAAAAATTTTGCCCTTTTTTTTTTCAACTTTTTCAAAGTAAGTTGAATTTTATGTTAAAATTCCTCTCTCGATCAACCTGAATCCAGCCATGAGGTCCGTTTTGTTCTAGGAGGTTATTCATGAAATTTCCCCAACAAAACCCTCACATGCAAACTCAAACCAAGAAACCCTTTCTCACCCAACATTGGAAAACTTCAGATCTGCAATAAACCCAACAAATCTTGACAACCCAAAAGCCCAAATCTGCATAAAAACATCTGCAACATGTGTTCCATACCTTGTAATGCCTTAGATCCTACATGCATGTCCATGGCTTCAACTTTGCAAAAACTCTCAAACTAGGGTTATAATAAAAATTCTTCAACCATGAAAGCTCTAATACCATTTGTAAGGAAATATTGCATTCAAACCCAGAATCACAAACTATTTCCCACATAACCCAAAAGAGATTAATATGCATACAAGTTCTCCAAATGCAAAGATCAAATAGACAAGCCACAAGATAACACAAGATTTACCCTGGGAAAACCCTTAAGAGGGAAAAACCCAGCCTCCAAAAGCATCCATACTCCATCATATTAATCAGCCATAAGCAAATACAAGAGTTACAATGAATACCTTTGAAACATCAAGCCCTCCAATGCACTTTCATGTGTCCAAGCATGAATCCACACATCCCATGCCATACTTCACAAATGCACTCTTCAGAAAGACTCAATCAGCCAACCTGCTTAGCCTGTTCAACACCCCACACAAAACCACTACATTGTGTTTGTTTTTATAGACACAAGCTCACACAAATACAACTGGTGGTAAGGTAAAAACCATGTACCACAAAACCATGTGAATACAAAACCACTGACCCCTTATTTAATATTGGGTATTAAGCTGTTACAATATTTAATTCCCCAATATTAAATTACTAACACATGTCTTCTACAAATAGTAATACAATGTTACAATACAATCATTACGTGGGACCAAATAATTACCTAGTGTGATTATCCACACCACCAAAGTGCATCACAACTAAATAATTATTTAATTACAATAATAAAATAAAACATTTTATGCAATGGTGTACAACACCATACCCCAACACTCAATATATGTTTAAAGTATTTGATATAAGGTAGAAGCATGTTCAAAATTGTTACAGAATTTATTGAGGCGAGAAGAATGGATATGATCGCGGTGGCCATAGCCATAGGATTTGTGCTCTTTCTGCTCATACTTCTCAGAAACACCTCTTCAACCACTTCAATCCCTAATCTTCCCCCGGGCAACCTTGGCTGGCCGCTACTGGGCGAGACTCTACAGTTTGTAGCCTCCCTAAGGGCTAAGGCATTTCAAGAATTTTTTGAGAAAAGAATAAAGCTCTATGGAGGAGATGTCTTTAAGACCC
Source organism: Sequoia sempervirens (assembly GCA_007258455.2). Classification (NCBI taxonomy): domain Eukaryota; kingdom Viridiplantae; phylum Streptophyta; class Pinopsida; order Cupressales; family Cupressaceae; genus Sequoia; species Sequoia sempervirens. The sequence continues at coordinate 30,191 of VDFB02391563.1, forward strand.
ACTTGTTCGGATCCCCTGCAGCAATCTTCTATAGTCCTGAGGGAAACCGATTTCTCTTCTCCAACGAAAACACACTCGTTCAAAGCACTTGGCTGGCTTCTGCTGCCAGGATGTTTGGAAATTCTTTAATCAGCAAAGTTGGGGACGAAGCAAAAGATCTGAGAAAGCTGCTGCTTACTTTCTTAAAGCCAGAAGCTCTGCGAACATTCGTGGGCAGAACGGACTCCATTATCAGTGACCAAGTTAAACGTTTCTGGGTTGGGGAAAGCCAAATCAAGGCGTTTCCTCTCACGAAGGGTTGCTTGTTTGCTGTGGCGTGTTCTCTGTTTCTCAGTATGGATGAAGGGTCTAAGCAATCTGATCTGTATCGCCATTTTGTTGACATGTTGAACGGAATGTTCCAAATCCCCCTGGATTTTCCGGGAACTCCGTACCGGAAAGCCAGAGTTGCGAGTAATCATATCCGCAGAATTTTGCAGACAGTGATTGACAAGAGGAGAGCTGATTTGGCTTGCGGATCCGCTTCGCCACAGCAGGACTTGCTTTCCTTTCTGCTTTGCAACGCTGATGAGCGTGGAAATGCGTTGAGAGACGATGACATTAAAGATAACATTATGCTGCTTCTTATGGCTGGGCATGACACCAGCGTTGTCACTGTAACGTTGCTCTTGAGGTATCTGGCTCTCAATCCGGACTGCTACCAAAAGGTTCTTCAAGGTATATAGTAAAAACCTCTGCGTTCCTGATATATTTTAACTTGTTTAGGTAGGATTATTGATTTGGGAAAAGAGTACAGAGCAAATGGAGATAAAGGGGGAGAAGGAGACAAGTGAGGTGCCTGTGCTACAATGGGATGACCTTCAAAAGATGAAGTATACATGGAGAGCTGCTCAAGAGACGCTCAGACTTTATCCTCCAGCAGGAGGCGCATTGCGCAAAGCTATTGTAGATATCTCCTACGCTGGTTTCACCATTCCCAGGGGATGGAAGGTATGCACCTTCAACTAGTTGATTAATCACACGGTGTATATGAAAAGAAACAAAACATACCCACAAAACGATTTTTATTTTGTTTTGTTCCTTGCAATTAATTTGTTATTGAATTTGGAGTATATCAAAGCTCAACGACACATCTCCTAATTTGTCAATAAGCCAAAAGGCTAAAAACACAAAACACAGCAGTCGACGAGAGAAAAACAAATATGGCTCTTCTATCCTTTTAGAATAATAAAAGTTAGTCAACATGAACATAATTGAATTTGACGACTACACTTCTCTTTTGTAAAAAATAGCGCGCAGTTAAGTGAATAGCTGTAAATGTATAGGATTTAACCCAATTCTTACCATTATCTCCCAAGTCATATCAGAATAGATTGATTCGGTCATCTTTTTATATTAAATAAAAGGAGCAGCTTAAATACAGTGTATTGTAGAGGACTTCCTTCTGTTTCCTTCTTTTTGTCAAGCTGTTCTGCTCAGCTCCAGCTTCATTGCTGTTCTTTAGTTTTGCTGTATTCTTATTCTTTCTGTTTAATAAAATGTTCTTTTCCCAATTAAAAGTAAATAAAAAAATAAAAGGAGG
>VDFB02391564.1:0-33906 GCA_007258455.2 Sequoia sempervirens
GACTTACTATTTATAGTAAGGCATGGAGAAGCTAGCAGAAGAAGGTAAAAAAATGGCTAAGTTTGAGACTTCATCTTGCACCACCATGAAAATGCGCCCATCTCAGCTGGAAGCCAGGAAAATCTTTAAGTGTTTGAAATATCCTCTTGCCACCTCCAAATGCGCCTAGCCTGCCTTGATGCCTTGGAAAAATTCTAAGTGTTGGAGATGTCCTCTTGCCTATCCAAATGCGCCATTGCTTGATCAAAATGATAGAAAATATTCTAAGTAATGAAGATTATCCACCTCATACCTCCATTTGCGCCCATGTCTAGCAAGAAGGTCAAAGTGTCAAACTTCATCCTCCAACATAGGCAAAATGCGCCCATGCTAGAAGGGAGTCAAAAGAGGTCAAAGATGAAAAAATTCTAAAGCACAAATATTCATCCACCTCCCTAGGTGAAATGCGCCCACTTCAAACTAAAAAAGAAAAATTCTAAAGGCGTTTATCCTCCTCACATATCAAAATGCGCCCAAATCATGGCATATAAGGACAAAATATGTGCAAGAAAGGTCAAAAGTCAAGGCGTTGGAAAGTGTTTCATCCTCTAGCACAAGTGATATGCGCCCAAACAAGCATAGAAGAAGACAAAAAGTTTATCCACCCCACTATGCAAAATGCGCCCAAATGAGGGCATGTGAGGACAAAAGAATTAAAGCGTTGAATTTAAAATCCACTTCACCATGGAGAATGCGCCCAAGTTTAGAAAGAAGTAAAGGAAAGTCGAGACGTTGAAATTTTAATCCTTCCTCACATGCTAAATGCGCCCACTTTAGGGAGGAATTGCTAAAAGTTTCTAAGTGTTGAATATCCTCCTCATATGCTAAAATGCGCTTAAGCTTGAGGAAAGTCAAAAGTCAAAGCATTGGCAAGTGTTTCATCCTTCATGACACGTGATAGGCGCCCAAACCAAGGCATGTGAGGACAAAAATACCAGAGGCGTTGAAAGTACAAGGTGATATAAAATTAAAAGATTAATATTGCCTGGGCTTTGGAAGTAATGTCTCCTTGCAGGTGTGAAATGCGCCTAAGGTAAGGTGAATGGGAGTTGACAAGTGAAGGCGCTGGAGTTTTTTCTTCCACATATGCTAATTGCGCCCAAAGTTCATGATGTTAAAAGATAAAATAACTAAGGCGTTGGAAATTGCCATGTGATAAATAAAATATGTTGGGCGTTGGAATTAAATATCCTCCATGATTTGTGCATTCAAAAGGAAATTTCCTAAGTGAATTTGATGAAATTTTCCTCACAGGAAGAATGGATTGAAGAATGAATAAAATTTTCTAAGGGAAAATTTTTCAAAATGCTAAGTGATTTAAAATTTTCTAAGGCACAAAATGTTCTTCCTTAGGAAAAACGCCCAAGTCTGGTGAAGTGATGAAATTTCCTAAGACATGAGCAAGATTTCCAGTGAAGGAGTCCGATGATGCCAGCTGCACAGGGTCAATAAAACAAAAATTCAAGTCAGAGCAACAAGAATTATCTACAGATATGAAGAACGGGATTAAATTTGTTAAAAATTATTTTGTCCAAGGTTGAAATCCAAGAAAATCAAATGAACCCGTTCGTTGTATACCCATGAGTTCGACGCGTTTTGAAGAAAATTTTCTTCTGGGTATTGGAGATCTTTGATGAGAAGTTGATTTCCAAGTCTTCCACGCTTCGCTAAAGCCTTCCGGGGTGAAGATTTTGATGGGCACCAGGTTGATGAATTTCCTAAGGAAAATTTGAGAAATTTCCTAAGGCAAGGAAAGAAATGTTTGTAAAAAAAAAATGCCTTGGCGGATGAAGTTTGTTGGCTAGAAAAACAATGAACCCTTGGAGATCAAAACATGAAAATCCTGGTAAGTAAGTTAAGTTTATATGATGAAGTGTTCTAATACTCTTCTCCTTGCTTGTTTTGCAGGAGGAATGTCGAGACCAGGCGGTGATGACTTAAAGTGATGAGGAAAATAATCCAAGATGACATTTCAACCTCGAAGGAAGAAAAGTTGCGAAAAATGGCTAAGTGTTGAGACTTAGTATAACTCAAGTGACAAAGAAGAAGTTGAAGAACAACTTCAAGAAGGAAAATCATTGTCGAGCAGGAGGAAGAAAGTTACTGCCTTGAAGTTTCAAATGAGAACGTGCATGCCATGCCGAAAGTTGAAGCTGTTTGATCAAGTCTGCAGTCCAAGAAGTTGAACAGTGTGAATGCGTCTACAAACGGGAATCTTCTAGAGGGATGATGGACATTAATGGCTCATTTATTACCCCACTCCTCTTGGTGGCGGTTTTTAGGGTGAATCTTGTTTAGGGCTGAGGTGGCACAATCTGGGCCATCCAGCCGATTGTAATCTAAGCCGTCCGTTGGACTAGGCTATCTATAAAAGGTGCATCCCCCCTCATTTGTAATTCATTAGAAGTAGAATTAGAAGTAGAAGTAGACAGTAGAGATTAGAATAGAGAGACAACTAGGTAATAGCTTAGAAGTAGCATAGCGTAGATTGATAGTGTAGTTGAAGAAGAAGGAAAGTTTTCCCTTTGAAAACTTTTGCAAGAAATTGTTGTATAAAACTTTCATAATAAAAGATCTTTTCATTGATGGTGGAATTCATCTTTGTTATGGATAGCTAGCGAGGTTTCTTCATCCCTTCTACTTCAAGTAGCGTAGAGTAGCGTAATTCCATTTTTGATGCAAGTAGATGTTGGCTGTGGAATGTGGTGTTTGATCTAAGCAAGCTTTGCTTATCCATACCACTAGGGGCTCACTGATGGTGTGTTCGCCTTGTGTGGTCAACTGGAAACGTTGTGGGCCCAACTACAATCACAGTTTGAATAATGGTATGCGTCGTTGTGATGGTATCTTCATGTCAAGTGGTGATTTGAACATCTTTAGTCATCTCCCTTGAAGATTGCACCGACTCCATGGAAGCTGTCCGACGCGAGGCAAAGCGAAGTCCGGTTGAAAGTTTGCTGAAGTTGAGCTCCATATCCCACATTTAGAATAGATTTAGACTCTCTTAACCTTGCACCACTTTAAATTTAGTACTTTCTGATTAGAATAGGAAATCTGTGCTAAATTGATAAATCTGTCGAATTGTGGAAACCCCTTCCTCTGTTGTTGAACAATTCCGTAAGTCCCCTTGAAATACCAGCAAATCACATCGAGCCAACTGAGACTATTCGCATTGAAGGAACCTTGGAGTTGAACGCACGAACTCTCTCGCAATCTTAGCGTGCTGGATACTTTGATCAAGAGAGAATAGGGTAGCCGTTGGCGACTTTATTCTGCGTTGTTGCGGTCACGAAAAACACATCAACAGGTTGATTCCAATCAATGGGCTTGGCACACAAAGTTGTACGACGCTCTTTGGGCTGATAGAATCACGCCTAAGAGAGCTATCGGCACTTCACCTTTCATAATCTTATATGGCACGGAAGCTGTGTTACCCATCACTCTAGATTTGTCCGCTTTGCAGCTGGCATCCGCAATAGAAGATGAAGAATTCAGAGATCCCATTGAGAAACGTATCTTGTGCCTAATGAAACTTCAAGAAGAAAGGGTGGAGATAGTTGATAAGATCACTCAGCATCAAGAGCAAGTGAAGAAGATCTTCGACAAGAAGGCTCGACAACGAGACTTTGAGATTGGAGATAAAGTCCTATTATGGGACAAGAGACATGAACCAAAGGGAATGCACGGAAAATTTGACTCCCTTTGGCTAGGGTCATTCCTGATTCATGATATTGCAGGAGAGAATTCCTATATTCTCTCACATTCAGACGGGAGGCTCTTTCCACTGCCTTACAGCGAGCAGTACAGTACTTGAAGCATTTCATCCCTTCGGGGATGGGGTGAGTATATATTGTAAATAATTTTCCTCGCTTTAACGTTATGTTATGTTTTTCCCCGTTCAGTGAAGTTTTGTCGTGTTTTAGCTGATTTCTTAGATGTTTTGTCGTAGGTGAATAAATTGGGGAACCCAATAAGTAAGGTGAACTCTATTTTTAGGTATGTATGGAACCAAAGTCCTGACTCCGTTACCCAACTGATAAGATATACTGGTCTACGAAACTTGAGATTCTCGGTTCTCCTATGTCGTAGGTATCCGACATGGTCACCAGACAGAGCCTAATGTTGTACCCAAAATAAAAAATTTGGCATTCTGTATAAATTGAGCTAAATCTTGTTAAAATACCATGTAAAGTCTGTTTTAGGTCAAACCAATCATAGGATCTTGGTGGGTTTCTGTCAAGGAACACATGTGCGAAATTCTGAAAATTTGAAAATTAGGGTTTTACGCCCCTATTTTCAGGGAAAACCTTGAAAATAGGACCTTCCCATAAATGATTGAAAATGATTTTGATAGGATTAAAAGGCTTCACGATCACATTAGTCAAGTCAGAATCATCAAAAGACACATTTTACTCTAGTGGGTCTATTTCCATTTTTCAGGAACAAAGTTAGGAACTCCACAGCCATTAATGGCAGATTGGCTAGTACCGGGTGCTGAAAGTTAAGCTTCAAAAGCTTCAATGACGCAAACATGGTGGAAAAGGTCTAAAATGATGTTGTTTGATGGACATTCCTTAAACCCAAAAAGGTCAAAATTTGACTAACTCTAGAAACGTTACGAAGGAGAGACAAGTTCACATGCTGAAAAGAACCTTTTTTAAGCAAGGGCGCCCATGATCTTTAAAGGTCAAATGCAGTCTGTTGGATCATCCAAGGCAGTCATCTTCGGCGTTTGCATGCTGGCTCTACAATGAAACAAACCACTAAATCATCTGATGAGTTGATCATAAGTAGTTGCTGACGAAGCGAAAAGAGGCAGTTGAAGAAATATCAGGAAATGACTGTCAAAGGTGAAGATCAAAGAAAAAAGAGCCTTTTCAAAAGAAAGGCACCCTTCCTTTTGGACCTCTGGATCCTGACAAAAGACCAAAGGCCTCCCAGGACAATCTTCTCAGCCTAGGTAGATCTCAGCAACGCAACTGAAAGCACAAGCATCAGACAAAGCAGTCAACAAATAATCAGGACCAAACTAGGCAACTTTTCAGACGAAGATAACCATGCTAAAGGACAAAAGCGCCCTTTTCAATGAGGGGCGCCCTTGAATAAAAAAACCCTAAAATGACTTCTGGATTTTCCAACTCCAGTCATCTTTGGCGAAACGGAGCTGGCTACCTGACAAGATATCAAACAAGATCATCTTATTCTCCGATCAACGAGAAATCTAGATCAAAGCACGAGAGGTCATTTCAAAAAACTGAAGAATGAAGATTGAAAATTTACCAAGGCACAAGCAAAAGCGCCCTTTCTTGAAAAAGGCGCCCTTTCTTTTGAAGCCTTGAACTCAACTTTTTACCATCATGTCTCCCAGGCACTTCTCTTCAGGATAGATCCAGCTCAGTAGTGAATGTGTCAGCAGCAGCTCAGGATCAACAGATCAAGCCAGATTCAGGATCAAACTGAGGTCATTTAAGAGAGAAAATAATAAAAAACTTGCAAAACTCAAAAGGGACGCCTAAAAGAAGTCAAAGGTCAAGTTGTTGACTAAAGTCAAAGTATTTTGAGTCAAACTTGGCTAAAACACTCCACGATCAGTGGAAATCACCTTTTTGAACTTCATACCAAGCCAAAATCACTTTTGATCATGAGTTAGGTCCCCAAACTTGTGGATCTAAGGCTTGAGTCTATATAATCAAGGTGAAGGCGTCCTACTTCATTATTTCATTGCAGGTTAAGGATCAAGAACAGCCATAAGCTCTCAAGGACGCCATTGACAGATCTGGAAAAGGTTTTCATCCGTTCTTCAATATTTCTTGCAGATCTGAAGCAGGAGAAGATTGCTAATTTGAGGATTGGATTCAGAGACAGATTTTCTCAGGGAGTCAGATAAAAACTTCCAATCCATCTTTTGTCTACTTCCTCTATTCTTATCTTAGGTTTTCTTGCATTACAGAAAAAGCAACAAGCTACATCAGATCAGATCAACTAGGTAGATTCAGCATAATTTTCCAGAGAAACCCGTCCTGTTAGATTTTCCAAAATCAACAAACTTCCTGCCCCTATTTTTGGGGGTTTTTCCGAAAAGTTTCAAAATCAAAATTTTGAGGAACTGGGCTTGTTCAGCATTGAAGCACGAACAAAACCCATGTGCTAGATTTTTTCCGGAAAAATACTTCTCGGCAGGGCGCTATTTTTAGGGGTTTCCGAAAGTTATCAAAACAAGGTCAAGTTTACAGTCAATCTTTTAGTTTTTCAAGATGAGGTACTCTCAGGTACAATACAGGACCAAGACGGCCCTATTCCATGATTACTTGAAAACAATTGACACAAATTTACATCAAGTAAACCCAGTGGTTGATCTGGAGCAGCTGGAAGGCATGAATCAGATCACATTCCAGAATATTGAAGAATCTAGGTTGCTACAGGCCGCATCCATTCCCATCAAGTTACAAAGTGTGGAGCTTGTAATTGCTTGTGTCAAGCATTAAAATCCTACCACTAGAGAAACCAGAGCAGCAGATGGGAGAATTGTTTGCAGTCTAAAGCCTCAGGATATTGAAAAGTGTTTTGATATTCCATAATGTCCTAACAACAAAGTCATATCAGTGACACAATCCGAGAAGGCATTTGAGACAGCCAAGGACAAATATCAAAAGATAATAGCTGAAAAATGGCTAAAAGTGACAAAGGCTAGCTTGCCTAAGTCGGTGGGACGAGGAGAATGTAAAGATGAGTACACAGTGTTAATCACTCTACTCAATAGAATCACTGAAGAAGAGGATGGTCATCAATTCCAGCCATGGATGTACTATGTCATCGCAAAAATCATTGGCAGAAGGAAATATTATGACTGGGCCACTTTGATTAGTGACACACTCCACCGACAGATCACTGGGTATCTGGAAGCTCATAGGTTCCACATGTGCTCTTACCTAGTATACCTGATTGCCTTCTAAGGTGATTTCAGGATATTGAACAATGTGGGAACCTTAGGTGTGCAGAAGGTTCATGAGCATTTTACACGTCTTGAGTTTACTCAAGCGGAGCGACACTTCAATAGAACGATTGATCACTTCATTATGCACACCGTACGTGAGCTAGACCATGAAATGCACGTGCGTATTTCACAAGCAGGCATAGAGGCAATGGCAGATTGGGCGGATTGGTTCATCCAATTCCCTACGTTCTCCTACATACGCGTGTATGGCTACATTGGTCACCCCGCCATGCTACCAAGATACCCCTTAGATAGGGTAGTCTTCATGGAATTCCTGAGATAGTTGTCCGAAGTTCACGTCTACTTGCGCTCAAAGAAGAAGACAGCTGTTAACTTTCCCGTTGGAATGGAACTCTATAGATGCAGATTCGCGACAGATGCTAAGATGATGAGTCAGGAAACGGTGAGGCTTAATCTCAAGTACTTCGTTGAGAGAAGGTCCGATGACCCCAGAGGGCTCTATGCGGCGCAGCTCGAGCAACATGTCACATAAATCTTCTATGGAAGATTATTGGGTAAATTGTCAAGACGAGTATGAAGTGCGAAGAAGGAACTACAGCAGGTTCAGACTCCCGCAAATTGCTGATTTCATGTCAGCAGACATCGAAGGTCTATCCGACGATGAAGGGGAAGTTATTCTCCCCTCATTCTTTGCAGATTCAGTTGACTCCCAACCACTCCCAAGAGTGGATTGGTATGCCAAGGAAAACACGTCTATAGAGGAAAGAACGAGTAGAGTGGTTAGAAATAGCCAACTCTATCTCAGCAGCAAGAAATCAAGGAAGGTGTTACCTCACATAGCAGAGCCGCCACAGGTTCAGTCTCCACCACCTTCCACTTCAAAAAGGAAACCTAGGTGGAAGCAATGGAGCCATCCTCCCCAAGGGATGAGGATGTCGAAGCCTACAAAGCCCAGAACACAGAGGATACCTATGGAGAAAGCCACACATAGTCCTGAGATAATCATGAACGTTGCTGCCCCAGAGCAAGGAATAGAGACTGCTACTCCTGAACCAGAAGAAATTGTTGCTGAGGAGCCAGCAGCAATAGTTGTTGAAGAGCCAGTAGCAGAATCAACAACAGCAGAAGCAGCAGCGGAAACGGTGCCTTTTATGGAAATAGAGCCGCCAATATCACCACCATCACCGTAGTCACAAGTCCTCATTGACTTGGATTCGCCACCAAGAGACATTGCTCCAGCACAGTCTCACACATCGGGCATTCAAGGGCCTCATATTCCTCCTAGTGAAGATCGCCGAGATTCCATTTGGCTTGAAGGTTTCCTAGGAAGAAAGAGGGAAAAACCCTCCTATGAACTTGACTTCACCGAATTCGACCACGTCCCACAAGACATACCGGAGAAGAAGTTGAAGAGGCAAGTTCACATAGAGAGGAATGCGGAGTGTGAAATTATCATAGAGACTGCTGCCCCACCAGTAGAGAAAAGCATACACAAGGTACAAGTAGAGGACTACACATTGTCTCAACTTAACCTCAGGAGGACTACACGACAAGTGGAGGCAGACCTTCTCAAAATAGCTTCGGTGAGTGCGCAAGAAAGAATGGCTAAGGATGGAAAAAAAAAGCAGCCTTAAAGGCTGAAAATCAGCAACTGAGGTCATACATAACCAACTTGATGCATGGCACCCCAAACGTCTCAGCCCTACCATCAGGATTGTTAGATCTCCCCGCAGAACAAAATCATCAACAATTGATAACATACGGAAAACACTTGAGAGATCAAGTGGAAGAGTTGTTCTCAAGGGTAGATGTATACTGGAAAATCTATACCAGTTACGGGATAGAGCACATGGACTTCGTGCAGAGATCCAACAATCAGAACAAAGAATTGCAGAGAAGAGGCTAGAGGACGAGAGCACAATTGCAGACTTGCAATTGGCGTATCAATCAGTCTACTTCGAGGAAAACGAGCAACATCTCTTTGCTTGGAAGGAACAGTTGGCGTACAAGGTGAAAGCCTATGACACCCATTCAATAGAGTTGATTGATTACAGACGGGTGGTCGCCACTATTATCAACTTCGCAAGAATGTTGGTAATATCTTTCCCTCGCATGGAATATCAGCGTGAGGGAGGAGAATACGTTGAGATGGTCACTTCACAAAATCAGTTCAAAGACGTCATCCGTAGTACCATTCTTGATGATCTAGATGGTTGCAAGCTGGCTAAGGTGGCAGCTTTATCAACCAAGTTCGAAGAGGCAGCATCTCAGTGTATAGACTTCGGGAATCAACTCACAACGGGTGAGGTAATGCTGCGACGCCACGTCATCATTCTACAGAGCATTAACTCCGCAGAGGCTGATGAAGTCAATGAATGGATAGAGACACTGTTGATTAATGGTGAGCTATAAAGGCACCAAAGAAGGAGGTCCTACACCCTCCAAGTGGCATTTATGATACTTGAGTTTGACTTGATGCTTCTTTCCAAGTCAACTCAAGATGACATTAAATGTAATTGGAGTTAACTTGATGCCCCTTCCCAAGTTAATTCCATATCCCTTAAATCATGCATTGTCAGATCCCACTGATTAAGGATGTCTAATCGGCTTCCATGATTTGTGGATCTTAGATCTCCACTAAATGTGGATGTCTATTTTGGAGGGATACTTTCATTAAAGTTCACCTTTAGTTTACTTTCAGTCAACTGAAGTAGTTTCCAGTTGACACTTTGTTTACTTTCAGTTAACTGAAGTAGTTTTCCAGTTAACTGCTTGTTCCCCTTTTTAGGAATAAATCTTGCTAATTGATTGGCAAGAACTCATTGTTAACTCAAGGAGATTTTGGGGTTGCCCACTCCTTTGAGTTCTATAAATAAGAGCCTTGGGCTCATTGTTTGTTTAACTTTTACTTGCTATGCAAAATTGTTGCGCCATTGTTGCCAACAGCTTTGAAAGTGGATATTTGTTCACTCTTGGTGTAATGTCCCCTTCTCATCAGTGATCTGTTTTGTCACTCATCAGCCTATTCCTGAAGCCTGTAGGCTCGTTTGAGGTAAAATTAGGGTTTCTAGTTTTGAGGTTCTATGGCTTTTCTAGGAGTTTACTATTTATAGTAAATTCTATTTTGGGCAATATGCAGTTATTAGTCTTCAAGGTCTTCATTTTCAGTTGGAGCATTTAATGCAATTCAAGTCTGGCTACTAAAGGATTTATTTTGGTGAATTAAGGCATTAATGGTTTAATTTGCAGTTGACCCCTTGGCCGAGGAGAAAAACTTTAAGTTGTGTTTAAAAGAGGGACTTGGAAGGGGGACGCCTTCATGAGGTGTTATTATATTTTAATTATTAATGAAGTCTTATGCCTTGGGAAATAAGTGGATGCCTTTTTGAAGAAGTTATTATTTAAAAATAAAGTTTTTATGTTGCCTTGTGAAGTGGACGCCACCCTTGAGCAATTAATTGTTTGTTTGAAATTTGAAGAGACATGTTGTGACTTTTGGCGTCTTTCCTTGGGAAATTGAAGAGTCTTCTACTCTTCTATTTAATGAATGCCTTGCTCCAGCTTTGATCATCCATTATGCTTACCACACTGTTATGCTGTCGAAATGACAAAGTGATATTTTGCTTCGAGGATGCTACCTCCTAGCCATTAACCAATTTCGTGTTTGAAATACAACACCTAGTTGGTCATTGCTGCTTCTCAATTTAGACTAGCAGATTGAGCTCAACAGATGAAGTCTTTTTGATGAAATTTCCAGTTTTGAGTTGTTGGTTCACATACAGCTGAAAGTATAAAATGTTTGCAGCTCTTTAAATAATTTTTATTTGCTTCTGGGTACTTTTGAAATATCATTGTCTGCCATGGGCACCCCTTTCCACCAAGTATGAGAATTTATTTTGGAGATTTTGATTTTTAAGAAGCAAATCGCCCCTTTCAAGGGCCGTACCATTTAGAGTGCCTTGGGAAGTGTGCCAAGAATTAATGACTAAGATTTGTTGCTGTTTCTTCACCCTAGCATGGTCGCCTACCTTCCAGTTGTCCATTGCATTCGATCTCATTCGAAACGGAGGTAACTTGTTGAAGTTATGAGCATTTTTATGATGTTACAGTTTGCTGATAAGAATTCCGGAAACTCTGTTTTTTATATCAGATTCATATGATTTCTGTTTTGGTCTTAAGTCTATCATTGGAAGAGTAAAAGAACATCATTAGTATTCATTCTTCTCTTCTTGACTTATTTCTCATCATTGTAATACTCGTATTTGCAGTCTTTTTGAATTGTACGGTTGTGATATAATAGTACTAATCCAACCAATGTTATTGCTACAACTACTTGTTTAATTTCTTATTAATTACCCCTGGATGGTTTACCGCCAGTGTGGAGAACGAATTTGTTATCTCTTTGTACCCACTCTCAAGTGGTGAATCCCCACTATTCAGTGGATGTCCACTGCAGTGGATGAATTAGATTGTTGTAGCTTCATGGCTGGTTATCCGCCTATTAGTTTCAGTTTTCAATTAATCACTCTGTCATATGTTAGCACCTCGCCCTCAGTGGGATCTTGAGTGCACATTCTTGACGTTGAGTTCGTTTCATTTCAAGTACTATTCTTTAGCTTCTCCGCCATATGACAACACCTATCCTTCCTTGGGATTGAGTTTGCATTCTTGGCATGAGTTCTTTCAAGTTTGGATTTCAGTTTTTGATGCTAACGCTAATCAAGTTGGTTAGTGCTGGTTTATATTGTGTAAAACTATCGAAAAAATTGGTTAGCATATTTCACTTGGATGAGAGTTCGTTGGTCAATTGTAATTGTGCATGATTTTGTGCCTTTGCTATCCCAACCTTTGTAATTCGTTGATGAAGCTTGAAGAAGAATATCAAAAGGCGCTTGCATTTTGATCTACCTATTTGAGTTATTTCCACGTCTTGTTTCAAATAGCTTGTTGTTTCATTTCCCTCCTCGGATAGGGGTTCCTCCTCCTTGGATATTTGTCATTGACAGTGATCGTTTTGTGTTGTTTAATGTATTGTCCTTCAATCTATACCTCGGATAGGGGTTCCTCCTCCTTAGCAAGCTTGTTGGCCAAGACATCGTTCATTTGCTGTTTCTTGTAAACCATTTCCTAGCCCATACCTCGGATAGGGGTTCCTCCTCCTTGGCAGGTCTCAGATCTAGTTTACCGTAAAGAGTGTTTGCTTGTACCAACCTTATCCCGGTGTATACCCAAGAGTTCAGAGCCTCGATCATATTCTCAGGAGACAGAAAATTCAGGTGATCCAACCCTTCATTCCTGCTCCTTTACCCTCATGCTTTGTTTACCTTGAAGGTATTGGATAGATTAAAAGATAGAATAGTCATAGTTAAGATCTGCAGAAACCAGAGAAAAGCTTAGCTACGGCGCATTGTGTTTGTGCACCCTTGTGTCCTACCGTTGAAGTACAAAAATATAGGAACCTTAGTTTACCATTCCCTTCCTTACGCATTGCTTTCAGCAGAGAGGGACTTCTCCTCTTTAAATAACGAAGAAGTGTTGCAAAACATTTGAAATAGCTGAACGTTTACAATCAGCACTTCAGAGGTGCTAATTTAAACGCCAACACGAAGAAAACAGGAGGAAAACCACCCCGAGCCAATCCGAAAATAACAATCCATCAAGATCTACCTCTAGAATAACTTGACCACCCTTCCTAGCTAGGGAGGGATTCCGAAGGGAAGATGAGGAAGTAGAGGCACAAGATCCAAACTGGGGACATATTGCTGATGAATATACAAGACTTGACCCAGAAGTTCAGTGGAGTATCCCCTTTCCCAAATATTGTGAGGCTAGGACTAAGAGTTCACATAGGAGAGCAAGAAACTAAACCAACAAAGATTTACAACACAAGGTGGGAAAACTGTCACTTCCAAATTTTGATGGCTCAAATAAAATCACAGCCCAAGCATAGATTCAAAAACTTGACACATACCTATCTCTCAACCCAATGTTGGAGGAGAATGCCCTTAAGTTCACCATACTACATTTAGAGGGGGTAGCCCACAAATGGTGGTACCACGGGTTGATCACACAAAACCACCAAAATATAAAAACCTATGATACATTTATAGAGAAATTAATTGAGAGATTTGACCATAAACACCCCGAGGAACACTTCAAAGAACTGACAAAGATTAAACAAGAGGGATCCATTGAAGACTATGTATCCAAGTTTGAAAGGCTATCCATCATGGTACCCGAAATATCGGAGAGAAGACTCGTCTACTTTTTTATAGGACTATTGGATGCTACCTGAGGCCTAGTGAGTGCCTTGGACCCTTCCACACTCCAAGAGGCAATCCTTAAAGCCACTAGGCTTGATGCTGCCCCAACAAATGGAAAGGATCACTCCAAGAAGATGACTTCAAAGGTTAAGAACTTTCATGGGGAGGAAGAATGCAAGGAATCATACCTTTCTTATCATGATTGAGAGGAGCTAAGAAGGAAAGAGCTCTGCTATGATTGCATGTATGAAATCTAGGGCACCATGCAGTCAATTAGCCCTTACAAGGGAAAACTTGTGTCACAAGTGCAAGGAAGGTTGGGAACCAAGAAACAGATGTGGACGAAAAAGAAGCCAAGCTCACAACATGGAAGCAACCTCTAATCAAGAGACAAGAGATGAAGATAAAGAAGGGCCTAATAAAAGAATAAGATACGAAGAAGAAAGTAAGGAAGGGGATGACTCGTTTAAGAAATGAACCCAAAGGAATGAAACTCTCCAAGGGACCCCAGCCTGAAAGGGAGTAACCATCTAAGCAACGATTACTAAATTAGATATAGGGGAATCAGGATTTGCATCACCATGTGTCCCATAATGGAGAACCTTGTGTCCTAGAATGGAGGACCTTTTGTCCTATAATGGAGAACATTTGTGTTCTATAATGGAGGAGCTAATGTCCTATAATGGAGAACCTTGTGTTCTATAATGGAGGACTTCGTGTCCTATAATGGAGAACCTTGTGTTCTATAACGAAAGACCTTGTGTCCTATAATAGAGAACCTTGTGTTCTATAATGGAGGACCATGTATCCTATAATGGGAAACCTTTGTGTTCGATAATGGAGGACCATGTGTCCTATAATGGAGAACCTTTTTGTTCTATAATGTAGGGCCATTTGTCCTAAAATGGAGAACCGTTGTGTTATATAATGACGGACCAAATGTCCTATAATGGAGGACCAATGTGTCCTATAAGAGAGAACCAATGCGTTCTATAATGGGGGACCAAGTAGTCCCAACGAGGCCAAGGGGGTATCCATTTGGGGTGCCAATCTTAAGTTGCTTGAGGACAAGCAAATTTGGGAGGGGAGGACTGTCATGTCCTCAAAATTATAACACCTTGAAATACAAGTAAGTGAAAAAATATAAATATAAAATGGCAATCTAAGTATTATTATAATAATAATTATCGTAGATAATTTTATAATTATAAAAAAAAATAGTATAATGTTGTTGTAGCTCAAATTAAAAAATTTGCTACACTTATGCATTTTGAAAGAGTCGGTAAAAGTCTTGTAAAAATTTTCAAAAAAGGTCGGAAAATGGGATTTTGCATGTCATGCATGTGGGTCAAAAGCTCAAAATTTTCAAAATTTGACGATCTAGGTCTACTTAGAGCGACCTTGTCTACAAAACCCAGATCTCAGTTTTTCGGCCCTAAATTTTAGGAAATTTTTTAAAAATAGAAAGTTTCTTAAAATATACTTTTTCTGGGTTTCTTCTCAAATGGATGCTAGCAAAATTTTCTAAAAATAGAATATATGACTTCAAGGGTTCAAATTGATTATGATTGGCTTAAAATACTTCCTCATTAGGTTGGTCCAGTTAGAATCGTTAAAAGATTAGTTGTTCTCTAGTGGGTCTATTATGCTTTTTCAAAAGCTAAAATGGGAGCTCTAGGGTCATCAATGGAGGTTGGTCAACTACCAGGTGTCATATTCAAGGTCTCAAACACTGCACAGATCAAGAAATGGCAGAAGATGCTTCGCGAAACGAAGAACGAAGGATGGAAGCTTGAAAATCTTGAAAACTGAGGAAAAATGGTTAAGTCTGGAGATTCTAGGCGCCCTTGTCAAATCAGGGCGCCTAGCCATTCATGCCTTAGTATATTTTTCAACCCCGAAAATTGAAACACAAAGTGGAATTTGAGCAAAGGAAGAGTTGTAAAATGATAAAATTTTACTAACACTAGCAAGTAAAGGCGCCCCTACTAGCCAGGGGCACCCATCATTTCAAGCTATCAAATGCAATTGTTAGGGTTTGTGCATCTAAGGTATCTTACTCAAAATTCCTCCAACTCCGCAGTGAATCTATTAGCAAGTCCATTAGATCAATCAATTAGCTGGAATCTCAAATCGAACGGAGAAGTTTCATCAAAGGGCAAGAATGCAAATCATGAAAAACATCAAAAATATTCTAAGTCTGGAAAATAAAGGTGCCCCATGTAGCCAAGGGCGCCCAAGGTTTTGAGTGTCTAAAAGTGGAAATTAGGGTTTGAGACCTCCAATACATTTCCTTCAAATTTGAATAGGCTTTTCAGTGGATATCTCAGTGAGCTCAGAAGATTTATTAAATGCCAGATATCACAGATTGGGAGGGGTAAACCTGTGCAAAATGAAAATTCAAAAGAAAGATTGAAAATAAAACACAGAAAAATCGAACTCCGGGAGGAGTTGGGTGCCCTAGCTAGTCAGGGGCACCCAAGCTTTTGACCCCCTAAAATCAATTCTCAGGATTTATAGTATTCAGAAGATCTTCCTACCAGAACTCTCTGAGATATCCAATGAATCTAGCAATCAATTCATCGGGCCAGTCAAGCATCCGAAAATGAGAATTCATCTGAAGGACAAAAAGCAATGTCAAATTGAAAATCAAGAGAAATGGCTCTCTGGACAATAAAGGCTCCCCAGCTAGCCGGGTCGCCCAAGATTTTGAGGGATCAAATGATGTTTTTAGTAGATGTTGCCTCTAGAACAATCATCTCCAATTTGATCATGTTCCGCAATGAGATCATCAGTCAATTCATAGGATCAATCTGGCGTCCTGAAATGAAGATCAAACTGAGGTCAAAATCAAGCAAAATTTGGAAATTTCAAGAAAAATGGCTAAGTCTGTCAAGAAGGTGTTGATGTGATTTTTGTGACCACACCAATCAGCAGAACAAAGTTGTCTGAAGGCTACTCCATTCTCTCTTGATCAAAGTATTCTGTGCGCTAAGATTGCGAGATAGATCGCACGTTCAACTCCAAGGTTCCGAAATGCTTTGGAATACCCTCAGTTAGTTGGTTGTGAATTGCTATTTTCACGAGGGGACTTACACAATTGTTCAAGACACTTGCAGTTAACAGTAAATGGATGATTAGAAGGGGATTTTGCGCGTATGATTTGGCGTTGAGGTATGAATTTTCCTAAAACTGACCGGGAATATGCAGAATGTAAATAAGTGTAAGGGCCTAAGAAGTTTATGTTCTATTCTAAAGGCAGGACATGGGATCAATCTCAACAAGCTTCAACCAAACTCTGTCTCGCCTCATGCTGGACAGCTTACACAAAGTAGGTGCAATCTTCAAAGAGATAGCAAGTAATTTTCAAGTTACAACCCAGCATCAAGATACCGTCAAAACGACGCATACCAAGGCATGAGCTACTACTGAAGTTAAGTTTATGAAATGCTCCAGTAGACCACACAAGGAAAACTTGCCGTCAGCAAGCCACTAGTGGTATGGAATAAAATGAAGTTGCCTTGATCAATGCCACAAATCCACAGCTACCATCTACTTGCATGAAATGAAAATGCTAATCTTAAACTATTTTATGCTACTTGGAGTCGAAGGGATGAAGAAACCTTGCTAGCTATCCATAACGAAGACAAATTTCACCATCAATGAAAAGATCTTCTCATTATGAAAGTTTTACACAACAATCTCTTACAAAAGTTTTCAAAGGAAAACTTTCCTCCTCCACACTATACTAAGCTATCAAACTATCTCTCTAACAAAATGTCTACTCCCTGGTGTCTCCTCTAATCTGATCTCTATTCTAATGAATTACAAATGAGGGGGACTCCTCCTTTTATAGATGGCCCAGTCCAATGGACGGCTCGGATTACAATCAGAAGAATGGCTCAGACTGAGCAACCTCAGCCCTAACCCTAAAAACTGCCAGAATGGGGAGTGGTACATTAAATGAATCAAAGATTCCCACTCACTCCCAAAATAGTAAAGGCAATTAATGCCTACAATCAGTCTTCTAGAAGATCATCGTCCAGTAGTGCATTCCCATTCTCCTTCTCCCTGGCTAAAAACTCAATGAATCTAGCAAGTACAGCCTGAACCTCCTGAACCGAAATAGGTGGAATGCAATCAAGCTGAAACTCTAACACCGTGACTGACTGTTCATGCCGTGCACAAGATTTTCTCCAAGCAGCTAAGGAATCTTGCGTGCTCTGAATCAAGCTGGAGAAAGTAGAAGTGTTCTCAAAGTCATCTTGTACAAAGGTCTTCACCTCTGAGAAGAAAGGCACCAGCCTACCCCTCAAATTATCAGTAGTCACCTCATTGGGATTCAGGCGTCTAGCAAATATTGCCTCCAAAGTATTTTGGACCCCATCAATAATGTTTGCCATAGCCTTTCGAACTCTAGCTGAATCCGCCTGTGTTGCGTCAAAGAAACCACGTCCTGTGACTACTGAAGAGTACCATCTAGAAAAGTCGTATCTATCATTCTCCTGAATGACTCCTCCATCAATCAGCATCTGCAAAGGAGTATGCCTCAATGCCTCAAGACGCTGAATAACTTTGCTCTGATAAACAGAAGCATCACCCCAGGCCTGATCAACTGCCTCTATCCGTGCCGAAATATTGGAAGCCTGCTGGAAAGCATGAGCAAGGTCTTCCATAAACTTTTTTGTCTCGGCACAAACTCCTAAAACCCATTTATCTGCTTCCTGTGCCATCTTCCTCAATTCCAACAAGTCGCTAACTGACTCTCTAGATAACTCAGTTGGAAGCTCTATTGCTGGAATCTCCTGCCCGCAAGGACGAGACAAGTGCTACACATATCCTACCAATGCCTTATGCTCCCTTTTCAACTTCTTATACTTTCCTTCCTTTTTAAATAATCTGTCCTTGAGTGTGTGGTAGGAGTTATCACATTCCTCAACAATCTGTGCACCTGTGGGGCGTCCTAACTCCATTGTTGTGATCACATAGTTCTCTGGCATTGCTTCGTCTCGATCACAATCAACCTGTGGCACCGCCATATGAAGGGTGCGAGAGCCATCCTCATCAGTCGATATCTTTGAAAATTTTCGTGCTCTCTTCTTTTGTGGAGGTGCGTTGATCCTATTTAACAACTCTTCCATTTCTATCGCTGGGTCAATCTCTTCACTGGGGCTCCTTCTCATTCAATCTCTGAGCCAATCAGGTACAACATGCTGTATAACGAATGGTTGTTGTTCTTGTGCTTCTACTTCATGGACTTGTTCAACTTCTATATCATTCTGGCGAGGCTCATCGGCCTCTAGTGGCTGAGTATCTCCTGAAACTATATCATCATCCTCTAAAGCCGCCTCTAACTCTTGTTGAAACTGAGTGTCAGTAGCAGTCCCCTCATCGGTCTGCTGATCATCTCTACTAGGTGCGTTGACACTCTGGCCAACTGACTCTCTCCGTGGTGGCTGATTATCTTCTTGTACCGCTTGCACCTGATTCAATGCATTTCTTTGATCAGCAAATAAAGAAACTTCCTGTATGCTTGGAGAACGTGTCTCCAATGGCATGGGTGATTCAACCATAACTCTTGGAGGCTCCGGCTGAACAGGCTCCTGTCGAACTGGCTCCTTCCTTCGAGATTCTGGACTTCGTGTAATTTGTTTCTTCCTGCTGGTGGTGGGTGTCCTGTGATCCCCCATCGAATTGTAAGTCAATGCAATCGACCTACTCTTCAATCTACTCACGCGCCTGTCAACCCATGCTCTGGTAAATGTCAAGACTGGAATAGAAAGTGTGTCCAAGTCAGCAATCTCTGGTTCTGACCAGTCCGGGAGTGGAAGTGGAGTATCTCGCACTGCCTCATAATCTAGATGGATAACGTTCATGTCCTCATCCACCTGGTCTGGTACCGGAATGACTTCACACTCCCTAATCATGCCTATTGGCAACCTAGAGAACATTCTCTTCCTGACTTCTGCTTCGTCTGATGCACCAGCCCAATAATCCTCAATGTTTGCCTTATGTTTAAATTCCTCTGACAGTACCCATCTGATATTGTTATGCAGATCATAGTGTTGTCTGTTGGTGTGATAGGAAAAATGAAAGAATTGAAGCTCACTTTCAGCCTCTCTAGCTGCCTGTAATGAAGGACACACTTCATCTGAATTGCCCATGACAATTGGGAAGTCAACTCCTCCCTTCTTCTTTTTCTTCTGAATCTTATCGAAGGCAACCAATTGCCTAGATATCTCTAACATTAAAATTTTGTTGGTTGGGTACTTAGGCAGCCTATATGGGTATGAAGAAAATCCTTGCAGCCTTATATAAGAAAACTATGGAAACTGTATAAACCAGCACCCATACCTTTCAATCAATTCTTGAGCTTCCCTCGAGATCCTATGATGCATCTGCTCCTGAAGTGTTCTTGTGATGTGCATGGTAAAAGCGTCGTTGACACGCTTGTAATGAGTAGTACTTGTCAAGTGCAGCTGCGGACAAGCCTCATGGATTTTGAACTGGTGAGAGCCACAACCAACAGGCTCCTTGTATGAAATTCCTCTGTATTTCGTCATACGAGCCAGCATGTAAATAATGGAGGAGCCCATATAGAATGTTTTCGTTCTTCTCAAACTCAGGAGCTGCTCGTGCAAATTATCACCGATCATTGCAGCCCAATTAACGTACTCCTTTCCTTCCAGCATGAGGTTGATGTAATAGAACATCCATGGTTCGAAAATAAATGCCTGAGGGCAGCCTCCAACTCTGCTCAGCATCATAATAAGATCACAGTACTACTGCTTCAAGTCATTTGATATAATTTTCCTTGGCAGCTTCGTACGAGAGGGCTTGGGGTTGCTCATCCAGCGAGTATTGATCGTCTTCGTACATCTCTCGAATGCAGAAGCATACATTCGTTCAGCTCGCTCCCTCGATTTGTAAATCATATTCCTGTGTGCTGGAATCCCAAAAGCTTCGCCAATAGCTGCAGGAGTGAGGTTGGCAAGCACTTGACCATCTGGTGACATAATTGATATGTGGTCCTTCTCATAGCAGTTGGCGCACTCCATCATCAGCTCTGAACACTGAATAGCTGGTGGGAAACCAGCAGCTGCATATAATCCACTTCGAATGATGTTGTGCGAAGTGGCTGAAGGTTGATGATTACCAATTCCTAGCATCCGATTCTTGAAGGTCTCCAAGTTGAAAGAGCCCAAATTCGTGTCAGCAAGCTTGGCCAACTTTGAAGTAAACTTTGACTCCGGCAAGAAAGACTTGCTCAGCTTCTTGATAATAGCTTGCTTGGATGCACCATTGTTGTCCTTGCCAATTGCTCTTGCTTCATCCATCCTACAAAATAATAAACATCCATCAGCAAATAACTTAGAAAATAAATAAAACACCATGCAGGGCTGCCAGTCGACTTTTAAAAACTTGAGAAGCTGCAACATTCATATTTCTTTTGCAAACCTCACCTCTCCTTCAACAAATTTCGAACTGTCAACACTTAGAAAATTTCTAAGCAAGCTTCAGCAACTTCACACTCTCAGCAAATTTTCTAAGTTGGCTGCAATAACTTCAATACTAGAGAAAATAGCCCAACTTCAATCAGCAACTTAGATTCTTTTAAATTCTAACTTCAGCAACCTTCTTCTTTTCAAATCGAATTTCTCACTTTCATTGCAACTTCAAACTTCAGCAACAAATTCAGATTTCAGCCTCCAGCTTCAGCAAAATTTCGAACTTCTTCAACACTTCAGCCTCAACAACTCACTGCAACATCAAACTTGGAGCAAATCGAATTTCCTCAACTGTGAAAAGAAATGGAAAACTTCTCAATTCTTATAGCAAAATCGAATTCTAGAAGGGAGCTAATTTTAGCCAGTACATTAAAGCTCCACTACTTCTCTTCAAGAATTCGAATTTTCCCTCCTTTGCCAGTTTCGACACTTGTCTCTCGACGCCAGGAATCTTAACCTTCTAGAAGTTCAACTTTGACTGGCATGTTTGGCATTTAATTCATTTTCGAAAAATATTCACTTTAAATTCATCTCTTAACACATTTTATTCACCAGCCGGGGCTTTGTCATTTAAATTTTAATTTTAATTTTATTCACCTTTGACGCTCTGGAAAATTCATCCTGTGAAGAACTCAATCAAAATTATCTAGGCAATTCACTTCAAAGTCATCGTCTGGAAAATTTTATCTTGAAAACACATTTTATTCAATTTGCCTTAGAAAATTTTAAATTTTCCCCTTAGGAAAATTCATAATTTGAGCACCGGTTAAATTCTTCATCCTGAAGGCCTTGGCGAAGTGTAGAGGACTTGGAAATCAACTTCTCATCGAAAATCTTCAATACCCAGAAGAGAATTTTCTCCAGAACTTGTCAAATCCATGGGTATACCACGAACGGGTTCATTTAAATTTTTTTTTTAAATCTTGAACCTTAGAAAAATAATTTTCAATAATTTTAATCCCGTTCTTCTACTCTGTGAGTGCTTTGTTGCTCTGACTTGAAATTTTTTTTATCAATCCTGCAATGCCAACATCCTCTGACTTCATCACTGGCAAATTCATCCATGTCCAGGAAAATTTCATCATCCTTCATGTCTAGGCGTGATTTCCTTAAGGAAGAAAATATTGTGCCTTAGATAAAATTTAAATCACTTTGCATTTCAAAATTTTGCCTTAGGAAAATTTATTCAACTTCATCCATTTTGCTTGTGGTGAGGAAAAATTTTATTTCAATTCACTTAGAAAATTCCTTAAAGCACATATCATGGAGAATATTTGAATTCCAACGCCTAGCATACTCTTTATTTTATTCACCACCTGGCAATTTCCAACGCCTTAGTTATTTTATTTTTATTTCACATCATGAACTTTGGGCGCAATTAGCATATGTGGAAGAAAAACTCCAACGCCTAGACAACATTCCCCATTTAAATTTCCACGCCCAGCATCCTCTTTACATCTTAGGCGCACTTCACATACCATGGAGAACATACTTCCTTTTAAATTCCAACACCTAGCATTATCTCTCATCTCCACCTTTACTTTTCAACTCAACATTCACCCTTTACTTGGCGCCTTTAGCATGTGTAGGGGGAATAACCTTTACCACGCCCAACATGTGACCCTTGAGCTCCCTTATTTTGTCTTCACATGCCCCCATTTGGGCGCATTTCATACAAGGAAGAGGATAAAGCTTAATACATGGGCGCATATGGTAGGGTGTCAAGGACGAAAATCCTTTGACCTTTTGACTTTCTTTGTGAACTTGGGAGCAAATGACACATAGAGGAGGATAGAAGTTTAAAACGCCACCTTTTGCTTTGTTGACTTGTTTTTTTGACTTCTTTGCTAATCTTGGGCGCATTTGAGCAGTGAGGAGGATGGGCGCATTTTGCCATTGGTGAAGGATGAAACATTTATGTGACCCTTGAGCTTCTTTCTTTTTGTCCTCACATGCCCTCACTTGGGCGCATTTAAGCATAGAAGGTGGATGAAAATTTTGACTTCTTTTGAATCTTTGACCCCCTCTTGAAGTATGGGCGCATATGGAGGGTGGTGGAGGATGAAGTTTCTTACTTAGAAAATTTCCTAGCATTTTGCTTGTGAGGAGGGCGCAAATGGAGGGTAGTGGAGGATAAAGCATCTTTGACCCTTTTGACTTTCTCCATGCTAGACATGATTTGAGCGCATTTGAGAGGGAGAGAGGAATAAAGCCATGCCTTAGAATATTTTGCCATCAATCTTCTCAAGTTGGGCGCATTTTTCCTAGGCAAGAGGATAAACTTTACGCCTAGAGATTTTTTTTAAATCATCCTGCATGAAGAGGGCGCAAATGGAGGCATGAGTAGGATACTTCAAACATTTAAGGATTTTCCTGGCTTCCAGCTAAGATGGGCGCATTTTCATGGTGATGCAGGATGAAGTCTCAGACTTAGCCATTTTTCTTGTCTTTGCCAAT
Source organism: Sequoia sempervirens (assembly GCA_007258455.2). Taxonomy (NCBI): domain Eukaryota; kingdom Viridiplantae; phylum Streptophyta; class Pinopsida; order Cupressales; family Cupressaceae; genus Sequoia; species Sequoia sempervirens. The sequence goes on from VDFB02391564.1 coordinate 23,223, forward strand.
TTCTCCATGCCTTACTGTAAATAGTAAGTCCTTTGATTTTCATATCTCAGAGGCTCAGATTGCTTTGAAATTTTGAACACTGGATCTTCATGACTCCGTTAACCTGTTGACACTGCTATTCTAAGCTAGCCTACTATTTTTAGCCCATTTTTGAAGGTGGTTTGCTATTTATAGTAACTACTTGCTTCTGATATCTCCACAACTTCAATTGACTTCAAATTCGAATGACGCACTCCTCACCATGTGACCTGCCTGTTCACACTGGCGTATGATGCTGACTTGCTATTTTTAGCCAGTTTCTGAAATGACTTACTATAAATAGTAAGTGCTCCGTTTGCCTTCAAATTTTACCAGCGGATAGCTTGAAAGATATTGGTCGCGGTGGTTTACACCGGTTTTTGAAAATTCTAACTTTTTACCCCTCCTTTTGGGTCTCGAAGCTGGAAACCCTAACTGGTCTTGCATGTGTATCAAACGATCTCTGTTTGTCCTTGTTTCTGTTGCATTGCAATCAACTTGTGATTCTAAACTGCTGGGAGGCGACTGCCGGAATGCATCTGCTAAAAATAGTAAGTTCCTAAATAAGAGATTATCTCCATTTGCATGTCATATCACTGCGAAGCTCTCGAAAAACCCATAAGGAATATGCAAACATGCAAAGAAAACCCTAACATGCAAACCCTAAAAATAGCCTCTGAAGGCTGAACTCTAAAAGTTGTCGTCTCGCTTTGCATGTTATATTGTCGCGAAGGTCTCAAAAAACCCAGAAGGAATCCTCAGACATGCATTGAAAAACTCAGCATATAGGCCCTGGAATCGGCTCCGGAAGCTGGACTGCTAAAAATAGCAAGTTGTCCGTTTTAGCTCATATTTTGCATGCGAGTAGCTTGATGTGCTCCAGATGTAGTGTGACCGTCGAAACTTTGAAAATGCTGAAGAAACGCCTGGAATTACACACTTACTAAAAATAGTAAGTTGTCAGAATCTGATGAAATTTCAGTGAGGGCCTGCTGGAAGCATACTGACAACAACGTCAGTCTCAGTTTTAAATTTACTCACTTTATTTACTTCAGATTGACCATGAAAGTACAAACCCTAATTTTCAGACTTGGCCAAATTTCACGTTTAAGCTCTGTTGGCGTTTAAATTAGCACCTCTGGAGTGCTGATTGTAAACGTTCAACTATTTCAAATGTTTTGCAACACTTCTTCGTTATTTTAAGAGGAGAAATCCCTCTCTGCTGGGAGCAATGCGTAAGGAAGGGAAATGTAAACTAAAGTTCCTATCTTTTTATGCTTCAACGGTAGGACACAAGGGTGCACAAACACAATGCGCCGTAGCTAAGCTTTTTCTCTGGTTTCTGCAGATCTTAACTACGACTATTCTAGCTTCTATCTATCCAATACCTTCAAGGTAAACAGAGCATGAGGGTAAAGGAGCGGGAATGGGTTGGTTGGATCACCTGAATTCGCCGTCTCCAGGGAATATGACCGAGGCTCTGAACTCTCGGGTATACACCGGGATAAGGTTGGTACAAGCAAACACTCTTTACGGTAAACTAGATCTGAGACCTGCCAAGGAGGAGGGACTCCTATCCGAGGTATGGGCTAGGAAATAGTTTACGAGAAACAACAAATTACGATGCCTTGGCCAGCGAGCTTGCTAAGGAGGAGGGACTCCTATCCGAAGTATAGCTTGGAAGTCAATACATTAAACAACAACGAACGATAACTGTTAATAACAAATGTCCAAGGAGGAGGGACTCCTATCCGAGGAGGGAAATGAAACAACGAGCTATTAGATACAAGACGTGGACACAACTCAAAAAGATTGACCAAAATGCAAGCGCCTTCTGATATTCTCCTTCAAAGCTTTATCAACGAATTACAAAGGTTGGGAAAGCAAAGGCATGAAATCATGCACAATTACAATCGACCAACGAACTCTCATCCAAGAGTGAACAAATATCCGCTTTCAAAGCTATTGGCAACAATGGCGCAACAATTTTGCATAGCAAGTAAAAGTTAAACAAACAATGAGCCCAAGGCTCTTATTTATAGAACTCAAAGGAGTGGGCAACCCCAAAATCTCCTTGAGTTAACAATGAGTTCTTGCCAATCAATTAGCAAGATTTATTCCTAAAAAAGGGGAACAAGCAGTTAACTGGAAAACTACTTCAGTTAACTGAAAGTAAACAAAGAGTCATCTGGAAACTACTTCAGTTGACTGAAAGTAAACTAAAGGTGAACTTTATGAAAGTATCCCTCCAAAATAGACATCCACATTTAGTGGAGATCTAAGATCCACAAATCATGGAAGCCAATTAGACATCCTTAATCAGTGGAATCTGACAATGCATGATTTAAGGAATATGGAGTTAAACTTGGAAAGAAGCATCAAGTTAACTACAATTACATTTAATATCATCTTGAGTTGACTTGGAAAGAAGCATCAAGTCAAACTCAAGTCTCATAAATGCCACTTGGAGGGTGTAGGGCGTCCTTCTTTGGTGCATTTATAGCTCGCCACTAATCAGCACTGTCTCTATCCATTCATTGACTTCATCAGCTTCTGGGGAGTTAATGCTCTGTAGAATGATGACGTGGAGCCGTAGCATGACCTCACCCGTTGTGAGTTGATTTCCGAAGTCAATACACTGAGATGTTGCCTCTTCGAACTTGGTTGATAAAGCTGCTACCTTAGCCAACTTGCAACCATCTGGATCATCAAGAAAGGTACTGCGGATGACATCCCTGAACTGGTTCTGTACAGTGACCATCTCGATGTATTCTCCTCCCTCACGCTGATATTCCATGCAAGGGAAAGATATCACCAACATTCTTGCGAAGTTGATAATAGTGGCAACCACCCGTCTATAATCAATCAACTCTACTGAATGAGAGTCATAGGCTTTCACCTTGTATGCCAATTGTTCCTTCCAAGCAAAGAGATGCTGCTTGTTTTCCTCAGAGTATATTGATTGATATGCCAATTGCAAATCTGCAATTGTGCTTTCGTCTTCTCGCCTCCTTTCTGCAATCTTTTGTTCCGATTGCTGGATCTCCGCACGAAGTCCATGTGCTCTATCCCGTAACTGGTATAGATTTGCCAATATACATCTACCCTTGAGAACAAACTCTTCCACTTGATCTCTCAAGTGTTTGCCAAATGTTATCAATTGTCGATGATTTTGTTCGGCGGGAAGATCTAGTAATCCTGCTGGTAGGGCTGAGACGTTTGGGGTGCCATGTATCAAGCTGGTTATGTATGACCTCAGTTTCTGATTTTCAGCCTTTAAGGCTGCCTTTTCTCTACCATCCTTAGCCATTCTTTCTTGTGCGCTCACCGAAGCTATTCCAAGAAGGTCTGCCTCCACCTGTCGTGTAGTCTTCCCGAGGTTAAGTTGAGACAAAGTGTAGTCTTCTACTTGAACCTCATGTATGCTTTTCTCTACTGGTGAGGCGGCAGTCTCTATGATGATCTCACACTCTGCATTCCTTTCTATGTGAACTTGTTTCTTCAACCTCTTCGCCGACGTGTCTTGTGGGACGTGGTCGAATTCGGTAAAGTCAAGTTCATAGGAGGGTTTTTCCCTCTTCCTTACTAGGAAGCCTTCAAGCCAAATAGAATCTCGGCGAACTTCGCTAGGAGGGACGTCAGGCCCTTGAATGCTAGATGTGTGAGACTGTGCTGGAGCAATGTCTCTCGGTGGCGAATCCAAGTCGATGAGGACTTGTGTCCGTTGTGATACTGGTGATATTGGTGGCTCTGCTTCCATAACAGGCACCGTTTCTGCTGGCTTCTACTGTTGTTGTTTCTTTCATTGGCTCTCCACTGGTTCTTCAACAACTACTGCTGCTGGCTCTTCCGTGATAACTTCTGTTGAATCGGGGTAGCAGTCTCTACTCTTTGTTCTGGGACAGCAGTACCCGTGATTATTTCAGGATTATGTGTGGCTTTCCCCACAGGTGTCCTCTGTGTTCTAGGCTTCGTAGGCTTTGACATTCTCATCCCTCGAGGAGGGTTGCACCATTGCTTCTGCCTAGGTTTCCTTTTTGAAGTGGAAGGTGGTGTAGACTGAACCTGTGGCGGCTCTGTTCTATGAGGTATCACCTTCCTTGATTTCTTACTGTCGAGATAGAGTTGGCTATTTCTAACCACTCTACTCGTTCTTTCTTCTATAGACGTGTTTTCTTTGGCATTCCAATCCACTCTCGGGAGTGGTTGGGAGTTAACTGAATCTGCGAAGAATTAGGGGAGAATGACTTCCCCTTCATCATCGGACAGGCCCTCGATGTCTGCTGACATAAAATCAGCAATTTGTGGGAGTCTGAACTTGCTGTAGTTCCTTCTTCGCACTTCATACTCGTCTTGACAATTTACCCAATAATCTTCCATAGAAGACTTATGTGATGAGTGCTGCTCAAGATGTGCTGCATAGAGTCCTCTGGGATCATAGGATCTTCTCTCAATGAGATGCTTGAGGTTAAACCTCACCGTTTCCTGACTCATCATCTTAGCATCTGCCGCGAATCCACATCTATATAGTCCCATTCCAATGGGAAAGTTAAAAGCTGTCTTCCTCTTCAAGCGTAAGTAGACATGAACCTCGGACAACTGTCGCAGGAATTCCATGAAGACTACCCTATCTGAAGGGTATCTTGGTAGCATGGCAGGGTGACCAATGTAGCCATACACGCGTATGTACGGGAATGTAGGAAATTGGATGAACCAATCCGCCCAATCCACCATTGCCTCTCTGGCTGTCTATGAAATACGCACGTGCATCTCATGGTCTAGCTCACGTACGGTGTGCATAATGAAGAGATCACTTGTTCTTTTGAAGTGTCGCTCCGCTTGAGTAAACTCAAGACGTGTAAAATGTTTGTGAACCTTCTGCACACCTAAGGTTCCCACATTGTTCAATAACCTGAAATCACCTTGGAAGGCTATCAGGTATACCAGGTAAGAGCACATGTGGAACCTATGAGCTTCCAGATATCCAGTGATTTGTCGGTGGAGTGTGTCACTAATTAGAGTGGCCCAGTCATAATATTCCCTTTTGCCGATGATTTTAGCAATGACATAGTACATCCATGGCTGGAATTGACGACCATCCTCTTCTCTAGTGATTCTATTGAGTAGAGTGATTAACACTGCGTACTCATCTTTACATTCTCCTCGTCCCAACAACTTAGGCAAGCTTGCCTTTGTCACTTTTAGCCATTTTTCAGCCATTACCTTTTGACATTTGTCCTTAGCTGTCTCAAATTCCTTCTCACATTCTGTCACTGATATGACTTTGCTGTTAGGACATGATGGAATATCAAAACACCTTTCGATATCTTGAGGCTTTAGACTACAAACAATTCTTCCATCTGCTGCTCTGATTTCTCTGGTGGTAGGATTGTAATGCTTGACACAAGCGATTACAAGCTCTACGCTTTGTAGTGTGATGGGAATTGATGCGGCCTGCAGCAACCCGGATTCTTCAATATTCTGCAATGTGATTTGATTCATGCCTTCTAGCTGCTCCAAATCAACCACTGGATTTACTTGGTGTAAATTTGTGTCAATTGTTTTCAAGTAATCATGGAGTAAGACCGTCTTGGTCTCGTATTGTACCTGGGAGTACTGCATCTTGAAAAACTTAAAGATTGACTGTAAGCTTGACCTTGTTCAGATGATTTTCGGAAACCCCCGAAAATAGCGCCCTGCCGAGAAGTATTTTTCCGGAAAAAATCTGGCACATGGGTTTTGTTCGTGCTTCAATGCTGAACAGACCCAGTTCCTCAAAATTTTGATTCTGAAACTTTTTCGGAAAAACCCCCAAAAATAGGGGCAACAAGTTTGTTGATTTTGGAAAATTTGTCGAGATGAGTTTCTCTGGAAAATTATGCTGAATCTACCCAGTTGATCTGATTTGATGTAGCCTGTTGCTTTTTCTGTAAAATGCAAGAAAACCTAAGACCAGAAGAGAGGAAGTAGACAGAAGATGGATTGGGAGTTTTTATCTGATTTCCTGAAAAAATCTTTTTCTGACTCCAACCTTAATTTAGCAATCCTCTTCTGCTTCAGATCTGCAAGAAAAATTGAAGAACGGATGAAAACCTTGTTCAGATCTATCAATGGCGTCCTTTAGAGCTTGTGGCTGTTCTTGATCTTTTAACCTGCAATGAAATAATGCAATAGGACGCCTTCACCTTGAATATATATGTTCAAGCCTTAGATCCACAAGTTTGGGGACCTAACTCAAGCTCAAAAGTGATTTTGGCTTGATCTAAAGTTCAAAAGGTGATTTCCACTGATCGTGGAGTGTTTTAGCCAATTTTAACTCAAAGTTCTTGACTTTAGTCAACAAATTGACCCTTGACTTCTTTTAGGCGTCCCTTTTGGTTTTTTTGGCAAGTTTTTAACTATTTTCTCTCCTGAAAGGCCTCTTTTTGATCTTGAATCTGGCATGATCTGTTGATCCTGAGATGTTGCTGACACATTCACTGCGGAGCTGGATCCATACTGAAAAGAAGCGTCTGGGAGACATGATGATGAAAAGCTGAGTTTAGGGCTTCAACAGAAAGGGCGCCTTTTCCAAGAAAGGGCTCTTTTGCTAATGCCTTGGTGAATTTTCAAACTTCGTTCTTCAGCCTTTTGAAATGACCTCTCGTGCTTTGATCTGGATTTCTCGTTGACCGGAGAGTCGGATGATTTAGCTTGATATCTCATCAGGTACCCAGCTCTATTCTGCCAAAGGTGACTGACTTCAGAAAACCTGGATCTCAATTTAGGGTTCCTTTATTCAAGGGCGCCCCTCCTTGAAAAGGGCACTTTTGTCTTTTAGCAAGATTGTTTCCATCTGAAAAGTTACCTACTTTGATCTCGATTATCCATTGACTGCATTGTTAGATGTTTACGCTTTTAGTTGTGTTTCTGAGATCTACTTGGGCTGAGAAGGTTGTCCTGGGAAGCCTTTTGTCATTTATCAGCATCTGGAGGTCAAAAAAGAAGGGTGCCTTTCTTTTGGAAAGGCTCTTTTTTCTTAAAACTTCGCCATCAACTGTGGTTTCCTGATATTTCCTCAACTGCCTCTTTTCACTTCGTCAGCAACTGCTTGTGATCTATTCCTCAGATGATTTATCTGTTTGTTTCATTGTCGCACCAGCAAGCAATCGTCAAGAATGAATGCCTTGGAGGATCTGGGTGACTGCATTTGACCTTGAAAGATCATGGGCGCCCCTACTTGAAAAAGGCTCTTTTCAGCATGTGAACTATCTCTCCTTCGTAACATTTCCGGAGTTAGTCAAATTTTGACCTTTTTCATTTTCAGGAATCTCCTTCATTAAAGAACATCTTTTTTAGACCTTTTCCGCCATGGTTGCGTTGTGTAGAAACCCTTGTTTCCCCTGTTTCTCGAATCTAACTGATTTTTGTTTGTTTTTGAAGTTTTTGGTTTTTTTTGTGATTTTTGAGCATAAAAGTGATAATGCGATTTTGCAAAGAATTGATAATAAATTCAATAAAAATCATTCATCTCTGAAAATAGTAGTATCTAATGTAAATACTGATGCCTGTCTATTTATTTGCCTTCTGGAATGATTACAAAGAGGATCTACTAACATGCAATCTAAAAAGCAATGATTATTTTAATGAAGAACCTGGTTCGTTGCAGCAATAACTAACCCTCTTGAAATGGTACGGCTGAGATGATCTTGCTCTTCTCCCTCTGTCTAATGCTTGCAGAATGATCCAGACACCTAGGCGCCAAGTTTGGTGAAGACTGCCTGCCAGAATAATAGGCGATTTGACCAAGGTCAAGAACACGCCTCTTTAATGCTTGTACGGCCTGCTGAAGTGGTACGGCCCTGTCATAACCAGCAAGTACAAATGTACGGCTTCTTGAAATCAGTGTCCAAACCCTAGAATATGATGCGCCTTATTTGCAATATGCTTTCCTGATGAAATCCCAAATGAACTCTGAAGATGAGTGATCTCTGAATGCTCTGTAATTTCCTCTGAATGAAGAAATCCCTCTGCCTGGCAATAAATCGGATGATATTTCACACCCTCTGAATCGCTTTCACTGGAGATGGCTCGTTCCCCAATGCTTTGAGACTGAAACCCTTGGCTTCCGTGCTCTGGTCAAACTTGATCAATTTTCAATTCACAAATAACATAATGGCTCGATTTTCAATGCAAAGCTTATATCTCCTTTGAAAAGTGCGAATTCCTTAATAATAGGGAATCATTAAAAATTCGACTTTTATTATTTAATTTCTCAATAGTCTTCAATGTAATTTTTGATTATAAAAATAATCTCAAATGGCCCCTTCCAATGTTGGGCGACCCCTTCACTGAAATCACTTAAGTCGTAATATTAAAATATTACAACTTTATATTATATGCTCCAGTTAATTAATATTTAATTAATTCAATTAAATATTAATATCTCTCTCAATATTCACCCGATGCACGAACCGTCTGAAGCTGACGACTGAGGAAGTGATTCTGCTCGTGATCAATCCATACTGCTAAAAATAGCAGGGGTCCCTCGCTGAGTGCTGAATACTGCTAAAAATAGCAACTCAAGTAAACTGTGTCTGAATGAGCCCGAACGAAAGCCAACTGACCAAATACTGCCAACTGAAGCCAAGCCAAGCTCCATCACGACCCTCTATCCATCCTATCAGCCTACGAGGGTCGCATAATAGGCTAATCCTGTGCTCTGAGAGATGTCAACTAGAAGGGGACATGACAGTCCGCCCCTCCTGAAATTGCTTGTCCTCAAGCAATCTCAACTCCGGATCTGCGTATCATCTCGCTTCCATGTAGCATCCTCCAGGCAAATCTCCATTTCACTAGATATTCCCGATAGTCATAAGCTGTCTCTCCGGCATAGATAGACTCAGTACTAAAATCAACTTTCCTCATCATCTAAGGGAGGTAGAAGCAGACAAGACCACACGGTGTCCCAACGCCTTCTTGAGACGTGATACATGAAAAACATTGTGTACCCTGCTCTCTGCCGGAAGCTCAAGCTCATAAGCCACCTCTCCAACTCGCCTTAGGATCCTGAAAGGACCGTAATACCGTGGCTTAAGCTTCTCTGACCCACTCTTCCTAAGAGTGGACTGACAGTAGGGCTGCAGCATAAGATATACCATGTCACCCACCTCAAAATGCCTCTCGGTTCTCTTCTGATCCGCATACTGCTTTTGCTGATTTTGTGCCTTGGCGATATTTTCCTTGAGAGCCTTCATAGTATCCTGACTCTCCTGCAACAAGTCTCCAGCACTCGGCACTCTACTGTTGCATAGTAGCAAATCCAGAAAACTCGGCGCCTCATAACCGTACAACGCCATGAAAGGTGACATCTGAATGGTCATATGGAATGTCGTGTTGTAACAGTACTCGCACAAATGAATCCATTTGACCCATGCCTTCTGCTGCCCTGCAATATAATTTCTGAGGTATCCTTCCACCCACTTATTCACTATCTCCGTCTGCCCATCTGTCTGAGGGTGGTAACTGGTGCTCGGTGTAAGCTCGGTTCCACAGAGTCTGAATACCTCCTGCCAGAAGTGACTCAAGAACCGACTATCTCTGTCGCTCACGATGCTCCGAGGCAATCCATGTAGTCTGAATACCTCACGAAAGAATACCTCTGCTACCTGTGTAGCTGTGTAGGTAGTGGTAATCAGGAAGAAGTGGGCATACTTCGTCAGCCGATCCACAACTACATATATGCAATCTCGCCCTTGGGCTTTAGGCAAGCCCGTGATAAAGTCCATCGATAGGCATTCCCACTTCCTGTCAGGAATCGGAAGTGGCCGCAATAATCCTACCGGGTACGTGTTCTCTTGCTTGTTCTGCTGACAAACAGGGCACTCACGCACGTATTGAAGAACATCTGCCTTAAGTCCTTTCCATGTGAATCTCTCCCGAATCTGTCTATAGGTTTTGAAGTACCCGGGATGTCCTGCTGTAGGCACGTCATGAAAGGCTCGCATGACAATGTTCTTCACCTCTGAACCTGAGATCAAATATATCCTGTTCTTGTAAATGATCAAATCATTCACAAGCGTGTACCTGGTATCAATCGTCGATCCCTCAACAATGCTGGAGGCCCAAGTATCCTTGGCATACTCTGCCACAATCATATGCCTCCAATCCTCCGTAATATGAACCATAGAGCTCAAATGTGGCCTGCGTGAAAGAGCATCAGCTACTACGTTCTGTGTACCTTTGATATACGAGATATCAGAGTCATATGCCTGCAATTTACTGACCCACTTCTGCTGACGATCATTGAGATCTCGCTGCCCCAAGAAGTGTCTCAAACTGTTATGGTCAGTTTTGATGCAAAATTTGCTGCCAACAAGATACTGCCTGAATTTTGCTAAGGCGTGCATGATAGCAAGCATCTCCTTATCATATATGCTATAAAGTCTCTCTGGCCCTCTGAGTTTACGGCTCTTATACACAATCGGGTGCTTGTCCTGCATAAGCACCGCACCAGTGCCCTCACCTGATGCATCACACTGAAGCTCAAAAGGCTTCGTAAAATCTGGTAGTGCCAAAACAGGGCATGTAGTCATTAACTCCTTAAATCTCATAAAACACTCCTGTGCCTCAGGAGTCCAAATAAATGCACCCTTCTTCAGTAAATCTGTCATAGGGGCTGCATGTC